>QODF01000116.1:772874-787861 GCA_024372805.1 Oostethus manadensis
TATATATATATATATATATATATGTATATATATGTATATTTTAAAACTGCATCTCAGCATTGTGATATGAGTGAAAAATTGTATTTTTAGTATGACAGTTTTTCTTCTCCCTCCTTTTTGCTGTTTTTTTTTAACTTTTCCAAAGATTTCAATGTTCTTCTAAAATTCCACTTGTAGCGTTATGACTTTATTCCAATAATAATTTGACTGTATTCCTATAATGTTATAATTTTTTCCCCAATCTAATGTTCCAGACATTACAGCTTTATTTTATTTTGGTTGTTTGTCATAATAATATATTGTAATATTGTCATAATAATATATATATTTTTAAACATACACTCAGGTTAGAATTACAGTTCTATGCCACTAAAAAATAATATTTACTCATTTATTATTTATGTATTGAAACTTTTTTCTACATTTTTTTCTATTTATTGCTACTTTTTTTCTTATTAGAATATCATTTTTTTCTCTCAATATTTTGACTTTAATTTCATGAACTTACAGCTGTTGTTTTTTTTTTTCCTTTCTGCTTGTGTTGTTTTATTATTTTATTATACTATTTCCACTTTACCCTTGCAAATTGTCTTCTCATGATTATGACTTTTTCCCCATTGTATGTTATTTTTATTCTTGCAACATTATCTATGTCTTTTTGTTTTAATTCTAACATTATAACTTTTCGCGCTGCCTAACTTTCCAAAGATCTACAACTTTATTCATTGTTTTGTTAGTTTTTCATAATATTAGGACTTGAAAAAAATGTCTAATTTTAATATTTCACTTTTATGCTACTAAAAGTATGTTATTTTTCCTCATAGTACTAAAATGTTGTTCTTGTAAAATTATAACTATTTCGTGTGAGATTACAACATTTTCCTATTTCATATTTTACTTTATTCTGGAAAAAATTTTGCAGTTTTTTTGAGTTTTCTTGTTAAATTATACACATCAATAGCAGTGCAACAACCAACACACAATATGTATCTCCACCTCACAACATGTTAGTCCTAGGAACAACACTTCTCCATTCTTGAGGTGCATTCATGTACAAGCCAAACTCCAAATATAACATTTCTATTATATGTGTATGTGTGGTCTAAATTACCACAAAAAATAAATGAATGTTCTTATTAGCATTTAATTGTGCTCCAACGTCACCGAAAGTACACCCTAAACAATAATTTCAATTAGATGGTGTCTTTAAATGCAACACCTAACTGCTCATAACAACGTGTGAACATGTGTGATTCAAATGTTCTGCTAATATTAAAGCGATTTAAATTTGAATTTCATGTGGAGCTCTAAATAAATACAAATATACACAGTAGTGTTCAAAGCAATAGGAGCCATAATTTTGGCTTTTCAGCTGAAATGATTTGCAATGCCTTAAAATGGAGAGCAAAACCAGAGACACATACCTGAAACAAAAGACTATCTATCCCTGAACAACAACCTGAAAGACTATCAGAAAGACCCTGAAAGACTATCAGAATGGATGGAAGAATAACCAGAATGATCAAAGACAGTCTGGAGTTACCTGTAAGTACTGTGAAAATTAGAAGACGCCTGTGTGAAGCTAATTTATTTACAAGAATCTGTTTAAAAAAAGGCATGTGCCGAAGAGGTTGCAGTTTGCCAAAGAACACATCAATTGGCCTAAAGAGAAATGGAGGAACATTTTGTGGATGGACGAGAGCAAAATTGTTTATTTGAGTCCAAGGGTTTGCATATATCCAAATACTTGAAGAGGTCATGTTGCCTTATGCTGAAGAGGACATGCCCTTGAAATTGGTGTTTCAACAAGACAATGACCCCAAACACACGAGTAAACCAGCAAAATCTTGTTTCCAAACCAACACAATTAATATTATGGAGTGGCCAGCCCATCCCTGGACCTTTAACCCAATGGAGAACTTGTGGGGTGAGATAAAAAATGCTGTTTGTGAAGCAAAATTAAGAAATGTTCATGAATTGTGGGATGTTGTTAAAGCATCTTGGAGTGGAACAACAGCTGAAAGGTCCCACAAGTTGGTTGACTCCATGCCACACAGATGTGAAGCAGTAATAACAAAAACTGTGCTCATACAACCAAATATTAGTTTAGTCATTCAGAGGTTTGTGAAATCCTAGAAACAAAAAAAGTTTGTACAAAATAGTTTTGAGTTTGTATAGTCAACGGCAGACACTGCTATTTTTTTTACACACCCCTTTCAACTAATTGCCCAATTCCACAGCTTTAAGAGCGTGCATATCATGAATGCTGGGTTTTGTTTGTTTTCTGAGAATCTACTGCACCTACTGGTGACTTGTTTGCCATGTAGTAATAAAAATATACTAATAACATTACTTTATCTGGTTAGTCACATTGGACTGCTATTCTTTTCAACACTACTGTGTAATCCTGTCGTGTCATTTCGCATTCTTTCAACAAAATGCAACTTAAATTGACATAGACATAGTCGACCAGTCCAGGGTGTACCCCGCCTCCCGCCCAAAGTCAGCTGGGATAGGCTCCAGCATACCCGCGACCCTAATGAGGATAAGCGGTGTAGAAAATGGATAGATGGATGGGCATAGACATAGTTGCAATGGTCATTAATCATGATTAATCCATTAAAAACTGATTAATCTGATTAAAAATTCAAATAATTTGACAGGTCTACCATTTTATCAAGCCAGCCAAGTGCCTGAAAACATAGCACAAATAAATGAATAGATATTAAAAAAAACATTGATAAAATGGTTTGAGATTGATGGATTCTTGAAGATGAAACGGTATAGAAAAAGGATAAGATAAACACATACATACTTCTTATCCATACAGGACAGAACTGCATAACACATATTTTAAAATATATATTCAGAAGTTTATAGCTAAACAAAACAGCATAGTCAAACAGGATAGCGCTTTGCAGCATGGCCATGGATGCTCCTAAGACGGCATAAATAATTGACACCACCTGCTGTAAAACAGTTAACCGTTTAAAGAACAAGGCCCTGGGAGGACCAAGGGAAGTAAAGATTGGCAGGTGAAAGTGAGGCTTACAGGCTGACCTACGCACGAGACCTCCTCGTTCGCGACTCATAATCACTACTCTGAGGGAATCACATGGTCTGCTAAAAGGCAACCAAAGCCATTATGGTGATGCTTGAAACTCCACTTAAAGATCACTTTATAGCCTATTACCTTAACGGTATTTACAGGACACCCCCGGCAGCTTTCTGGTTGTGTAGTACATTTGCTTGTGGGCAGCACAGCCTTCATCTCCGGTGGTAAACGTAGTCAGGGGTCAAAACAGTAGCTTGGGAAATGTTAAGGTGATGCTTTAGGGAATGTTTGTTTACTATACCGTACTATACATCATTTGATCAATATGGCGCATACTCACAGAGCCTGTAATGTTGCATACTAATTTGTTTGGTGGCATTAAAACATTGCTCGGACCTCACGTACAACATGTGCACGGGCCTGGTCCCCTGGCAGGGTACGCTTGGATCACTGGAGACAGCCGCCCGGGGGTCAGCGGCGTCCGTGCCGCCACATCACTGTCACGTGCCGTGGAGCCGGGGCGATGGTGCGTAAATAAGGAGAGATTTGTGAATCTCGTCATGGTCGAGCCCATCGGAGCAGCTCAAGCAAAGGTGGTTGCCCGCCAACCTGACTAGGAGCAGGGATGGTTGGCGCCCAGTGCGAGTGTGGAAGTGCTTGGCTGGATGTCCGAGGAGGGAAGCATGACTACGAGAACGCCGTCACACGTCCGTCACGCTTCCTCTGTCTGGCCTGACAGTTGACAGCTCGCAGCTGACATGTGACTTAATCGGCCACATGTGCACTAATGAATCGCCGTATGAAAACCATTAGCCAAGTAGTTGCAGGAGGCGTTCAGGGAGACGGGTCTTAGGGACATTTTAGTGGGAAAATTACATATTTGAAGTGAATTAATTACAGTCAGTGGCAGCTGCTGGTCACTAAAGACCGAGAAGCTCATTTTTTGTTTCTTCTTTTCATAAATGTATTTATTTATTTATTTATACGTAAATTTCTTCCCTCCGTTCCTAGTCGGTTTTAACAAAGACTCCGGATCAGTTCAAAACAACGGAAAGAAAAACCTGGGTGGATGTTTACGTCAATTTCGCTCGTTTTACTGTCAATCAAAAAGGGATTCCGCCCCAGACAGATCATCCAATCATCATGCAGAAGCCAAGCGTCCGGGTCCGCCCACTGCCCCGTAGACTACTAGTGACGCTCAGTGTACAATGGGCGGGACAAAGCCCACCATTTACCCAATGACCGTCTAGTTTACCAACCCACTCTACGCTTCGCCATCGAAGTCAGTAGATGCTCAATGTTTGACTGTGTAAGGCTTTATTAAAACGCTGTGGCACTACAGGGATGAATCAGAAGGAAGGGGTGTCGGTTACCTGTGATAAGTTGCTGATTCTATTCTAGAGCATATTTAGTCAATGAAATGTACACAAAGCACTTTTTTGAGACATTTTAGGGGAAGCTGAGCTTCCCTTGCAGTCTTAGAGCAATCGCCACTGATTACAGTGGAACCTTGGTTAGCGTTCCAGCAGAAACATCTCTAACCAAAACGTACGCTAACTGAATATCGGCACATTTTTTTCCATAAGAAATCATGTAAATCCAATGAATCCGTTCCATCCATCCATCAATTCTCTATGCCGCTTATCCGGGGGGTATGCTGGAGCCTATCTCACCTGACTTCAGAAAACCAAAAAGGAGGGACTATGTCTCACAGCTGGCCTGGGAACGCCTTGGTGTCCTCCGGATGGAGCTGGAAGAGGTCGCTGGGGACCGGGAAGTCTGGACTTCCCTACTGAAGCTGCTGCCCCCGCGACCCGGACCCGGATAAGCGGTGGAAAATGGATGGATGGATGGATGTATAAACATTGAATGGAAATTTTCACTTAGAAGTTAGTAGTTCTTTTCTTCAGGTGACCGTGACAGAATAATTTACAGTCAATTCCCTCCAAAACCCAAATACCCTACAAGAAAATTGCAGGAAAAAAATTTCCCCAGAGTAAATACGGGAAGCCAGCAGCATTTTAACTTTCCTTCCAACAGACGTTGGAAATAATTCAGTCTAAGTGTTCATCACTTATTTCCATCAGAGTCCTCTGGAACGTCTTCTAAAGTTTCTTTGGAGGACGATGATTTCTCAGGGTCTTTTGTGAACGACGCTCCTCTGTGGTCGTGCGCCACTTCCTCCATCACTCGGCCATGGACCCTGCTCGAGGTTCAGCGTGATGTTGTTGTGTAGTGAGGCCCTACAGACACGAGATGTCCCTGAAAATTGCCTCCATGTGTGCCAGCTCGGCCTTGTGGACGATGGGCTCCTTCCGCAACCTGATCATCTTGGAACTTTTTGTCCTCCTTTGCGGTTGCCTTAATCCAGGAAACCTATGTGTAGATGGTAATTTCTACGTCTACTTTCCAGCCCTTGCAAAGTCACTTGAGACCAGGGTCTCCGCATTGTCTTCGAGCAGGACAGTCGGGTGCTTTGGACCGCGCTTTAATCAGGAGATGCTTTTCCAGCGTTCCTTCCAGCGTACACAAAACAGAAGCCATTCTCCTTCAAGAAGCCCATCTTGTCTCCAACTGTGCCCACACCTCCAGTGTGTGTTTACAGCGACCTCCTTTACAGCGAGGACATGTATGTTTTTCCTTCTCTCCACATGATATATGGAGGTGGCAAAGCTGGTTATTCCAGAGGCAGATTGGGGTTGGGGTGTGCTGCTGGGTCTGGTCATACTTTCACTTGACGCAGGTTTGTCCTGTATGCTTCCAAACACAGGGCCAGTGAGGATATGTACTTTTTGTGATGTCGACTTTTGCTTTCCTCTGGTCCTCCGCAGGTCTCTCATTTGCTTCTTTATGATGTCCAACATGTCAGATGAAAGATACTGCATATCTTCCGTGGTGTTGCAGCAGCCACGCAGGAAGAGACAGTGTCCGCACAGCCCCTGTTTTAATGCGTGGCCATGACAGTGCTCTCTCCATATATGCTGCTGCCACCCTCTGCTCATTTCCATAATGCTTTTTAAAAAAAGCCTTTGCTGTGGTGTATCTTCTTCCTGAGTCCATATGTTGGCAGCATCTGCAGTTCCTTCCCCTGGTGTATGCTCCAGAAAGTATAATAAAATTGTTTAACTACATTTTCAAAGGCTCCAATGAAGGAGTGATATTTTAGTGGGATAAGTGGGACTACTGGGATTTCCCTTTTTGGCAGAGCAAACAGGCGTTGCTGTGGAATGAGGAGTGATGGAATTTTGTTTTCTGATAATGTCCGGAATGCTGTCCATCCATTTTCTATACCGCTTATCCTCATTTGGAATGCGGGTATGCTGGAGCCTATCCCAGCGGACTTTGGGCGGGAGGCAGGGTACACCCTGGACTGGTCGCCAGTCAATCGCAGGGCAGACAAACAAACATTCACACTCACCATCACACTAATGGACAATTTATAGTCGCCAATTAACCTAACATGCATGTTTCTGGAATGTGAGAGGAAACCAGAGAACCCGGAAAAAACCCACACACGCCTGGTGAGAACATGCAAACTCCACACGCAGATGCCCAATGGAGATTCAAACACTGATCTTCTGACTGTGAGGCCAACGCGCTATCCACTCAATCACCGTGCGGCACTGAATGTGAGGCACTGGAGGAGTAACCCGAAGGTGTAACGTGTGCTGAAACGCTGTCATGAGGTTGAACATCCCATAATGCTTATCATTTGTCGCAGTTCAAAAGCAAACAATCCGGTCGCAACAACAGTCCAGCCAACAATCCATCCGCAGCGATGCCACAAACTTCCGACATTGAATTTTCTCCAAGTGTAAATATCCAGTATGTTGGAAAATCACACTCAATGATGGATCATTACCAGTCATTTTCTAACAATTGAGCCCCAGATGGATTTCAGTGTTTGCTGCTTCCTGTGTGTGCCCAACAACGAATTACAATCAATTATGCATTTCCGAAGACGTCTCTGCAATGCACGGCTATTTCCTCTGACATTTTGCTCTTATTGTGGTCATAAATATCATTTCATGGTTTGTTTTTGACTGGGCCAGGAATATTGAATGCTTGACAGTTTTTAAAAATACTGTAGGTGAAATATGTCATTTTCTCCCATTCAGTTAAATTATTAAAAATGTAGTGGAACCTTGGTTAGCATGTTTTTTTTTAAATTTAAGCTGCATGGAGAACATGCAAACCCCACACAGAAATGCCCCACCGAGATTCGAACCCAGGCCTTCCAAATCCAATCTTCCAAACTGTGTGGCTAACATTCTAACCACTTGACCACCGTGCGGTCTAAAAGAAACATAATTGGTTAATTAATTTTGTATTAATTCCAGGTCCAAGTGTATTTTGCATTGTTACATTTCAACAAAGTTTCACATGAGCACTCATAACTAGATAGGTATTCATCCACTGTATTTATTAACATTCAAGCCTAATGTTGCAATCCTTTTGCATTACTTTTTTCGGTATATGGTTTAGATCTGCATATTCAATTCACACTAAATGGAATGATTTCATAATCATGATAAAGCAATATCTAAGGTTAAAAAAAAACATATACATACAATCAACGATAAAAGCCCGGTACACTACATGTTTATGTTCAAAAAACACAACTAGTGTTTTGAAGACAAGACAGTGATAACAAAAAGCAACGTTGTTAAGTGACACTTACCTCGTGCATGGGATAACCACTTGTAGCTTTGTCGCGGGACAAAAACAAGTGCCAAACTAACCACATTGCTTGTTTGTTTTAATAACAAAATGTCACCGTGGTTAAAAAAACAACAACAACAAAAAACACAAGCTACGAAGAAAATTAGCTGAGGAAAAAGAGAGCCAGGCAAAATGTGTAAACAGTGTCAAACGCCAATGTGATTGAAAGGTGGGCGATCACTCACATTGGCATCGACCTGTCATCAATTGATTTCGCATTTTGCAGACTATTTTTCATTCTCACAGTAATAAGGGACAAAGTGTGTCTCTTCTCAACTTAATGCGCTAATACGCCACGCATACTTTTATCTGGCATCAAATTTTAGATGCAAAATGCGACCATTTAGTGACAGTCCAGGAAGACAAGAACACGGGAAACAGTACTGAATTCAGGAAATAGCTGGTGGTGCTTCATGTTGCAGCCATGTCTTGAATCACATTTTCAGTAAAGGTAAAAGTAGCTAGTAAAAGTAAAAGTAAAAGTAGTTAGTATTCCTAATTCATGCTATTATGAGTGCCATCTTTACCTGCTTACTAAAGGCTGAAGTTAGTCACATTGACTCTGCATTAATAGCAAAAGCAAGATGTTTTTTTTCTGGTCTTTCTTGGGAAGAAGGTACCAATCATTTAAAACTGCAACTCATTATAAACCAGACACTCTTTATCATTCATATTTGAGTTTATGCATAATGCATGTATATGCATTTTTTAATATGCCACTCTATATATTCTTTCATCAACAGGCTTTAAGTGCAATCCAGCAGAAAGATGTCAGTGGTTGGTCTGCCCATGAGTGACATCGTGACCAACATCTTGTCTTTTTATGTGCAGAGGTGTTAATTTCAACTGACTGCAAAAGTGAATGCTTACTTTGGGTTGACTCACTTGCCTCTCCATGACGTTGTAAAATATTTCCCATCATATACATGCAGACATTTGTAATAAACTAGATTAGAAAGCATAATGTGATGCAATCAGGCTTTATTTGTGATTAGTCTTTCAACTTCTGCCGTCTGATATTTCTTAAACAGAACATTTTTCATCAGTTTTCTATTTGGACCCTTCAGCATGCAAATATGGGCCATATTTTAATTTCAAACATCTATTGTCATCACTTTTGCATGTTTTGTTGTTGTTTTGTTTCCGGCGAGTGGCAATCCGTCCCAAAGTCCTTGAACGCGCCATAGTTGTGTGCGTGTGCTAACTTTGTCCACGTTGCACGGATACAATATAATGCTGTATTGTTCCCATTTTTCTTTTACCTTATAGTTGGTCCCAAATGCTAAAATGATTTTTAGAAAATTCTTGGTTCTAACCTGAATTAATCTCACTCCAACCCACACACAAATAACTTCTGCTTTTGTGGTTGTTTCTGTCCATTTAGGTCCAGGTATCACCTGCCCAGTCTCCGTTATGGCTTGTCCTCTAAAGAAAAGCTGCTGACATTGTTGAGGGACGAGAGTCCGCCTAACATGCTTCATACCGGACTCCATTCACGTCAAATTAGCCATGGTACTCCTAACTGTGATTGCCGCATCCGTATGCACTGCGGGGGCCGAGGCATGCAGGGCGAGATAGGAATCCTTCATACAAATATGAAAATCTGGTGTCCCCTTATTCCACATATAATAATCATTGGAACGACTGCGGGAGGAGATATCAGCCTAGCTGTCCACGTGCTGATAGAGCAGCGGAAGGGAACTCACACTGAATGTGTCGCGGCTTGATAAGTGGGCATGCCGTGTGTCTACAGAAGATATGGTGTATTTACACTAAACAGGTAGAAGGCAGGCCACATCTAATTGACCGGGTAGCCACACTTGCTGGTCTCAGAGCAGAGCGGATGAGGAGCCCACCGGGGAGCCCACAGAGAGCAAAAGATTCGTGCTGACGTCTCTGCCATGTCGATTAGAACATGCAGCTTGGCTCGAGAGGAATCCCCACCACTGCCTCTTCGAGGCCGCCCGGCACAAACCGGCTATGTCAAAGGTCATCCCCAGGAGGACGTGCCGGTCCTCGGCCCTCCCAGAGAGCGACACTCCTATGGGCTGGTAGTCCGGAACCCCCTGTGGAGGGAGGTGCCACAGAGTTTCACTGCAAAACGCCATGATCTGTCGTTGGTGGAGGCCACGTGGCACGGCACAGTGGGAGCAGACTGGGGTAGTACCGTCCTGCTGTTGTCCTCTGTTCCTGTCCTGAGTCACTGAACTGTGCAGAGGTGCCGTCATCAAATAGCTTGGCTTGAGCTTAATAGCGCTTTTGATCGCCACACAGTCTTAAACTTCTTTTTCTCATGCTATGTATGCTGAGTACAAATTAAAGGCTCTCGTTGGACTCCCGTAACTGATTTATTGACATTATGATGTAAATATGCATACAGTGTATGTACAGTAATCCCGCGTTTATCACGCTTAACGTTTCAGACTCCACCGTGACACCCGAGTTTCCACGAAGTAGGTGCTTACTTAGAAAAAGGAGTAGTAGTGACAGCATAGAAAACCTCAGTGACCTTCTAAATATGTTTTTTAATATTATTAGAGTCCCCTGGAGAGACACTCATTATTACTCCAACAATATTAAAAGTTATTTGCGTATTCTGGCTACTAGGCCTCATGACATAAAACATTAACGAGATATGACTTTGCCCCCCCTCCAAAAAAACCTGATATCTGCTAATTTATATGTACTGTATAAATGTCTTCTCCTATTACATGTGGAAGTGGTTAGATTTTGGCTTCTTAGCTTGACTTTGTCTTGCTTCCCCACTCTGTTGGAAACTCTCCCCTACGTACATACTGTATATTAAACATATATGAACTCACTCAGGGTGTTAATAACACAAGACCCACACCATATTGTACGTTAACTGGAGAATGCATACAAACCAACAAACCGTGGCAAAATTGTGACAATAGCCTAAATAATAGTCATGAAAGAATACCATGCAAAAAAAATATCTACTGTTAAAACCGTAATGAATGTTATAGAGTTATAGCATATAGCATGACGACAATGAAAGCTGTAATCTGCAAACTAAAATGAGCCCAATTTCCTTCGACTGAGCTAACATGAGCACACAGCATCACCGAGGGCTGGCCACCATACCAGAACGGCATGAGGCCATCACAGAAAGTTAGCCTACCCTCTCTGACTCCCTGCTGTTGTTGCAGACCCGGACAGAACCCCTCCTCCCTCGATACGTCCCGATCTGCGAGCTTCCTTGTGGGGGGCTGACATCAGGCATTAATCCTTGCGTACGCTGATAGCCCCTACACCTCAGCTGTGGTCTTCACAGACAAGCAGATCTTCACAGACCGCCAAAGTCTATTTTGCCACAGCTGGAATGGGTAATGTCCAAAATCGACACCCAAATTTCCCCGCGGTTTAAATGCATACGTTTCAAGCTTGTTGCTGTGTTACTAATACACTGCTTGGGAGAGCTAGATAGGTACACAGATAGAGTGATCTTCTCAGTCTGTCAGTTGAGCAGGACAGTGAGAGTAATCTGCCACTGAAACTGCTTTTCTGTGGGGACATGAATCGGATGATGCTGGCTGTCCGTGATGGAAAGGCGCCTCCTCGGTGTCCTTTGCTGTGCCGCGGATGTCGGGCTGTCCAGCTCGGTGCCAATGACGGAGCCTGCCTTCCTCACCAGTTTGTCCAGGCGTGTGGCGTCCTTCTTCCGGCGTCCTTCACACTACTGCATACAGGAGGGTTCTATCTGCTACAATCTGGTAGTGGATATGTAGCAATGTCTTGCATACTTTGAAGGATGCCAGCCTTCTGAGGAAGTTACAGACGGCTGTCCATTCCTGCACAACGCATCCATGTTGGTAGTCCAGTCCGGTCTATCGTCCGGATGCACTCCCACGTATTTATAGGTGCCAACCACCACCTATAACAAGAACAGGTGCTAGCAGACTATTAGTCGGAAGTCAGCCCCGTCACCAGTCTGTGATGTCATCAGCAGTTGACTGTAGTTCTTTGCTAACTAACACAGTTACGACACAAGCCTCAAAAATGTGAACGCCCTTTGATTTCATAGCTTCACAATTACAGTTTTACATGTATGAAACAATTCCAAATGCATACAAATGATGGTTGAAATGGATTTAACATGAACATTTAAGGTTACTTAAGGACATGACTGACACAACGTGGCAGCAAGATCAACTACCTTTGTGCCACAAGTTATTACCCCAAAGTTTGTGATCAAAATAACTTGACAAGTTTTGAATGCATTTGGCAATGACATTTTCAGGAAAGCCCAAAAATGGTATATGGAAGAACTGATTAAATTGTGGGGGTGATCCGGATCGCCATGCGGATCCAGGAATTTTTTTAAGGATTCTTTAACATACTGGACCGTATTTGGCCAACACATGAATGAATGCTAAAGATTTTGCAGGAAAAAATTGAATCTCAGCTTTGTGATATAATGGTAAATAAGCTTATTGCTATGATGACCCATTTTTGCTGATTTTCCATATATTTTCTGTGTTCTTAAATAATCTTCGCAAATGTTTTTTTTGTAATATTTACTTGATTTCTTTTATAGAGACTTTATTCCCATAATACTTTGACTTTATTCAACCTTATTATCTTATTAGTAATAAAAACGCCAAATTTATTTTGCTGTGTTTATTATTGATAATATTACTATAAATTCCCCACTATAAGCTGCTATTTTTTTCACATTTTTTTTTTTTAATATGTAGACTTTGCAAAAATTCCATTCGATTTTTGTTGTTGGTCAGAGCACTTAGAGCAGCAACTTTTTCTTGTTAAATTGTATTTTTATATTTTATACATTTGTATTTATATTTTATTTATTTATATATATATACACATCTGACATGTTATTCTGTTTAATTTCTTTGAGCCAGTGACGGACAGCATGCTTGGGAATATGAAGGGCTCTTTTACACATCCGGTTTCAGAATGCACGATCAAGATCTACATCAACAAACAACTGTAGAACCCAATCGTGTTGAATCGTTCTGCTTTTAAAATATAGCGTTTTTGAACCGCACGGTAACCTGTGTATTTAGATCCGAATCGGATTGTCTGTCACAAAGAGATTTACATCGCTAGTGACAACAAATACATGATTGCGCAATGAGACAATAAAAGACAAGGGAAAGCCCCAAGGCTCTCACCTGAAAGCTCATGGAAATTTCCCTCAAGCCCCTCGTGTGTAGCGCTGACTGAGAGCGGCAATAAACTGCAAAGTGACTAAATGGAAGGAGGTAGGAGACTCCTGCACAGCACCAATTACCCCCTTAGATGTAGTCATTCATATGCTTGCATGCATGTCGACTTGCATCAGGGCGCCTCTGGTCAAGTGTCCATGGCACATGCACACACACACACACTCTCACAAATACGTGTATCTGTATATGCAGTACACACACACACACACACACACTCATAGCAGCGTTTCAAACAACAAAGTGCAGTTTGAATGCCCGGCCAATCACACGAATGCCACCACTTCCTGCCTTTCATGCAGCAAGGCTGTTTATAATCAATTATTAATCAAAGTCAGGTTTTCAAACTCAAAGACACGTCTGGCACACTGAAGTATCTCTGCCTGTGTGGCTTTTCTTTTATTTGCTTGACTGCCTTTTTCATAGTTTCATTTGTAATGCTCTTATGTGTTTCTGATGAGGTCCTATTATGCACATCTTTATGCAGCGGAAGGTGATTTATATGAGGCAAAGGACATGCCTCATGATCACGACTACAGCTTAGGTGGGCGTCAGCTTAGAAGACTTCCAAGGAAAATTGGTTCTGATGATTAATAAGTATTCATTTAACACGATACGGAGACATTAAAAGAGAAAAAAAATCATTTTGATGCACTTAAACCCTCATCACTTTTCTACTTTGTATGTTCTTTGTGGGGTATTTTGGGAGGGTATAAGGCAAAACTTTAATATTTATAGTGCAGGATTGTACAATGTATAACAATTTATTTTATAATATTGTAAGAGCTGTCAAATGGTTACAGTTTTTAATCAGAATAATCATAGTTCAAATTAATCATGATTGATCGCCACTTGCAACTGTGTCGACAATATGCTTGTTTTACTGTCTTTGCAAGGCTAAATGAAAAAAATGTTATTTACCGTATACAGATATATATTAGGGCTTTCAAAGTTAATGCGCTAGTAACACATTACCAAAAGTGCCCTTTAACGGCACTAATTGTTTAAAAACGTGACTTATTTGCGCGCACGTACTGTTTGACCTTCGTCCCAAACTGTAGTTTGAGGGACCGCTGCAGCGTTTTGCGTGGCGCTCAAAGCTGGACCAAATATTGAGCAAAGAAAAAGGTATTTTGATTAGCAAGTTTAGCTTCAAAGCCCTAGCAGATGGCTCAAGCTAAACAAGACCGAAGTTATTTGTGTCGCGAACTACATCGCCTCTGGGAGAAGAGAGAAGTATTGCTCTAATTATAATGTATACAGTGGTATCTTGGCATACCAATGTCTCAACTAACAGATGCGAGCCGTCTCTCGTTTTGCTTTTTAGTTTAGGCTAGGGGTGCCAGCTACTGGCATAGCTGGCGCCATTGACACGAGCATTATAGCGATTGTACATACATTATAGAAATCTAATTGATCTTGTTTTGTACTCTATTTCCCAAGCAGCTCTCCGCGCAAACAGTGTGACCATTTTCTTTATGCTATTTTGTATTTGTCATGATATGAAAGCATAAAGTCTGAATTCAACACTTATATATAATATAACAACTACTAACTTGTTGAGGCAAATATTCTTTGACCGTTTGGTGAGCTACTCAAAATCAGTTGGTGAGATAGAAGACCCCTGTCACAATATCTCCATCCATCCCTGGACCCACTGTGTGTTCATATTCATTTCACGACACACAAATAGTGTTTTGAAAACAAGACATAACTAATATAATGACAACAACAGAGTGACACTTGAAAAAGTTAGGACGTACCCCATGAAGGTGATATCCACTTCCCTGTGGGACAAAAACGAGCTCCCAACTTAGCGCATTGCTTGTTTGTTTTAAAAACAAAATGTCACATTGGTAAAAGGTCACACTTGGAGTCTGAAGACGAGAAGCTGGGCGGATAACTCTACCTAGCTAGAAAGCTGCCGCCAATGGCTGCCAGGGACAGTCAGGCAAAGCATGTAAACAAAGATGCAAGAAAAGTCAAACAGCAAGAAGTTT
>QODF01000116.1:788805-876905 GCA_024372805.1 Oostethus manadensis
GGACAATTTAGAGCGGCCAATGAAGCTAACATGCATGTTTTTGGAATGTGGGAGGAAACCGGAGTGCCCAAAGAAAACCCACGGACGCACGGGGCGAACATGCAAACTCCACACAGAGATGCCCAACGGAGATTCGAACCCAGAACCCCCTGACTGTGAGGCCAACATGCTACCCATTCAGCCACCGTGCGGCCCTGGTTGGACTTTATCTATTCAAATAAAATGTGAATACATTTGCCATGAATTGTTGTTTACTTGTTTGTTTATATCCATAATTCATGTAAACCCGATTCGCTTACAAAAAGGGAATTTAGCCGACCTCACCCGCCTTGTCCGCTGTGCAGCTTTTTATTTCAGCGTCATACAGCTTGAATTTTTCGGCTGAAAAGTCACCGAATCGATGTAAAGTTACTGAATCGTTTCGGACCGTATTGTTCTAAATGAACCAACATCGCCCTTGAATCGGATCGGCAACCGTGCACGGTGATGTGACTGACTGTATCATCATTCAATCATTGTAAAAATCAATTGTTGCACCCCTAGAATGTACCATAAAAATGTCAAAATGTTACACCACTGTCAGTGCAATTTGGGCAGAAATTGAAAACTCATGCACAATTCCGGCCAAACTTGCAAAAGTTGTGTATTAAGTGAGCAAAACGAAGCTACATAGACAAAGTTCTGTGCACAACATCACCTTCAAGCACTTGAAGGTGCAGAGTCTGCATCTTCCCAGGTGAAGTTTACGGCTGAGCAGCATGGAAAACGCACGGATGGATATTTATTTAGCACCAAAATGTTAGTTTACCGGCCCGGTCACCCCCATTTACGTCAGCAGCCGCGTCCCTTTCCCGAATGAAAACGTCAGAACATGATTGAGCTCTCACGAAGGAGCTCGCACAGTTCCGGGGAAAGGGCTATGAATAGCGATGACTGCAGTTGCGCCTCACATTCAGCCGTTTGATAAAAAATGCATCCATTGTTTGGGAAAACTCCAACTCCTCTGTCCACCTTTTATTGTGAGACAAATTGAAGTTGGGCTGCGAGCGGCGCCGGCGGCCAACACAGAGAATCTATTTAGCCATCCCATTCAGGGGCAGAGCGGCGAGAGCGTCCCTTCAAAGGCGGCGACAACAATGTGAGTGACATCAGGTCATGGTGCCTCCTCACAGCCACCTGACTGATAGAATTGTTCTGTGGGGAGATAGCGGGGACGTGTGAAGCACTGCTTTTTGTCATTGCCGTATCTGATGATTGATGGCTCCACGGCCACCGTGAATCTGCCCTTTTTAAATAATGTATGTTGCCCATCGCTATGGATGAGTACTTTATAACAGGGTTGTTATTTTCCCATTGACTGAAGAAATCAATACTTTAAAGACATGACATAGGCCACTAATGAAGTACTTAAAAGGCTCTCCAGAGTGCAAAGCCATTGTGGTGTTTACACGGAGCAAAGAGCGAAAACAGGTTTGTTGCTTCTCTTAGTAAAGTTATACTTTATTGGACACACGTAAACAAGATGTGCAGGACACAGTTGGGGTCAATTCCCTTTGACTATGACATTTAGGGTGTGAGCAAAATCCAACAACTGCAGAAAAACTGGCTTTAAATGTCAAATGTATATTTGTGCACAAATAAATGATAGATAATGTGCATTTTTAAAGGTTTTTGGACAACTACTGTTTAAAATGATCTGGAAAACAGCGACATGTTCTTCTACTGATCATTCAAATTACCACCACCGCATGTCAGCACGGTGGCCGAGTGGTTACCATGTTGGCCACACGGTCAGGAGCTCTGGAATATCTGGGTTCGAATTTTCGTTGGGCATCTCCGTTTGCGTGTTCTCCCCGGGCGTGGGTTTTTTCCAAGTTTTCCATGTAATGGTGGGTTGGACCATCACCCCAAAACGTAACACGAAATGATTACCATGGCTTTGAATGAATCTTAAACTAAACCTTAGAGGGGAAAAAAAACATCTTTTTCCTTCGTCAGTGGAATTAAAAGTTAAATTTGCAGAGGCATGTGCCACCCCCCCTTCCTTACAAAGTGACAAATGAACTCTACAATCGTGGTATTATTAAATTTGATTAATTCTCATCATTAGCTGATCACACAACAGCTCATAAAATACACAAAATGAATTTCTTTGCTGTGACTAATTAGTGAAACACTCGGATTAACATCGATAAATCAATATGGGAATCAGTTACATTATCGCGTTTAAACACGGAGCTAATGGTGCACATTAACTAGCGGTGTGCCAGTCATCATATATCATTAGGTAATAGTAGGGAACTCTCTATCATTGCGGCACCGATGCTGACGTAGGCAGCAGTCAGCCAACCAATCGGTGCCGCATTTCGGTGCTTATTGAACGCAGACTGAGCCAACTACAACAGGTGATCAGAGACGATGTTGTGCAACTAATGTTTTGTAAGTAATGCAACGTTCCGATAGACTTCTCGAATAGAGGGGCGGGCCCCCCCTGGGGGTGACGCGAGAAGCTGCTGGTGTAAACCTGCCAAGATGTCCGAGATTCTTACACTCAACATGAAACTTGACTCTCGAGTACACTTCCCAGCTCTCCGTTGTGTTGCGTTTTCCTGGTTTGAGTGTCATGTTCAGTTTGTACAGCACAGAGCAGTAAATACACAGTAGCAGTTGCCACTAGTATTTCAAATGGGGGGCACGACAAAATGTTCTGGCCCCTAGGGGGGGCATGACGGAAAGTAACTGAGTACCACTGTCGTAGAGAAACACAGTCTGATTGTGAAATTTTATTGCCGACCTTAACAAAACTCATACGCATTTCTCTGTGGCGCTCCGCACCAACACACAACACTTCCTCTATCGCGTTTTTTTATTAAGGCATTAATTCATAAATGATTTGTGGGTGGTAATGGACTATTATTAGTCAAAAAATATTGAAAGACAAGTTATATGTAGGGGGCCTGCCTTGTGGTTAGCATGTTGGCCACACAGTCAGGAGATCTTGAAGTTCGGGGTGAAGTTGGACAATTGGACGATCGCTCGTCTTTCCGATCGATCGTCCGTTTTCCAGTTCTGCACAAAATCGGGAAAACAATCTGTGATGGTTTTTTTTCGTGGGACTGCACACAAATATTGAAAAAAACAAGTCTTTTTTTTGTTTGTTTTGGGTTTTATTTTGAAAAACAAATCAAGTGTTAATGTACTAATAGGGATGTCATACAACTTCATGTCAAAAAATACAAAATATCATTTTAAATGACTTCTTTTCTCTCGCCACGTCTACCATATTGGGTGATATGAGTATGGTTTTAACTATAGGGTTGTTATTTCTGGTCTAGAGAGCTCTAAAAATGTTAGCAACTGTATTTATAAGGTTTGAAACAGGTTTTCTATGCTCTAACTACAAAAACACTTGATTCATAACTAAGGAATCCAACAAGTACTTTCCCTTATAATCGTGACAAAGGAGGGATTATTGTACTTATATGTTGGAATTGCGCTGTTGTTGACGTGTTCCAGTCAAAATGTAATTATGAAAGAGAGTCAGACTCTGTGGGGAAGCTACACTGTGTCGCCGTCATAACCGAGAGGTGTGGCTTGCCATGATGTGCTTGTATTATATTAGCGCAATAATTAGATTATATAATTAATGAAATCATTTACTTCACGCAGCGCTGGTCTAAACCTTTTCAATGAGATTTTAATGCTCAATTTGTATTGGCTGAGACTGGTACAGACACCACAGCTACTCATACATATAAGTTTTGTATCAGAGACCGGTACATTCTTTTCACAAGATATGTTTCAAGTAATACAGAGAAGGGATGTAATTGTGTAATGTGTGTCATTTGTATAAGGTATAAAAAAAACGGATGATCGTTTTCTTCATTTGTGCCTCTCTCTCTTCGTAGGACTGTTTCCCTGCCACATCTCCCTTTTTCCGGACATGGGGCAGCCCCAAATGATGGAAATGCATAGTCGGAGTGACTAGATTATGCCATCTTTGTTGTTATCAGGAATGGAAGTGATATTGGTTGTGCACCACAAGTTCTGCCAGAATAAAATTAAAAAATCCCCACAATCCCGGTGAGCTGCTGTGCTCGTCCTAATAGTTAAGCGGAATGCTAAAATGAAGCACCCACCAATTTGTCAACCATGCAGACCTTTTGTACAGTAAATAGTTCTTGAATGAAAAATGAACTTGACAACCCAACTTCTTTGGCGCATGTAATGACTGAAAGTAAGTTCCAAGTGTATGCAAACTATGCTGGAGGTTGTATGAGTTCAGACACTCCAGACTCAAGATGTTTCATCCAATTTAGCGCCTTGTATAGGTGACTTCTCCCCCGTTCGAACAAGCCCGCCGTGAAGGGCGAGTCAAGGCCTCCTCTTGGCTATACAAGGCTGCTGCAACGAGGTCCCCTCCACCAGCTGTTGTGCGGCTCAGTCAACAGAGTGAACGTGACAGTCTCAGCGGGGAACTACACCTCTACCTTGGTGAGCTTCGGCTCTGTGCGCTCTCATTAATAAAGCTCAAACTTGTAATGGCTGTCGGATCGGTCAGACGTACGAGCGGCACGACCGGGGGGTGTAAGGAAGTGTCGTAAAACAAGGTGGAGACTCCACTTCCACTTTTGTCTTAAAGCTCATCTGAACGAATTCGAATGTTTGTGCCGTCGCTTGGCTTTCTATCTACCCGTTCGGTTATTGTGCCAAAGTCATGTGGCCCAGATTAAGGCTGATTTGAATGTACGGTGGCACAAATATGACAAGTTCAAGTTTTCTCCCGTCTGAGTTAAACGGCTGCTTGCTGCTCGTTGTACGTCCAAACAGAAACTGTAGTAATTCTACGCCCGATCAAATGTACCTAAGGATTTGTGAGATCAACCCACATAGATATTCAGACTCGTCTGTGTGTCCCCTTGATCAAAGAGTGGTTACATTGATGCACATTGCATTTGTCTCTCCTTTCAAGTACCGGCGATCACCGGCACCGTTTCATAACACACCTCATACATAAACGAGATCCGTGTTGACAATTGAGCAACATGGTCACTATATTTAGCGAGCCAGTGTGCACATACAGTGTAAGTGTTTCCTGCATCATGCCTTTATTATGGAGTGTTTTTTTTCCCAATCCCTTCAGTATCCATCCATCCATTTTCTTCCGCTTATCCGAGGTCGGGTCACGGGGGCAGGAAGCTAAGCAGTGAAGCCCAGGGGTCCCTCTCCCCGGCCACTTCGTCCAGCTCTTCCCAGCGGATGCCGAGGCGTTCCCAGGCCATCTGAGAGACATAGTCTCTCCAACGTGTCCTGGGTCTTCCCCGAGACCTCCCACCGGTACCGGTACCATTTTAAACAATTCTTTCAAGGCACACAGAATGTGTTCTATGTCTTTATAAACACCTAACAAATGAAAAATTAGACTCTCGCCTTTCATCAGAAAAATGTTTGTTTTCCCACTCAGGTAAGTTTGAAGAAAATATCAGTTCCTGACTAAAAAGGGGAGAAAAACAGGTTTTTGGTAAATTTGTAATTTCAAGCATAACTTTGACACAAATGTTTTTGTAACAGCTCAAATATCTAAATAACTATACGAAAATATAAACAACACCAAAAAGGGTTTTTTTTACATCAAAAACACAATTTATTTACAAGTATAACACCATGAACTATTTACAATTCACTAAACAGTGTGTGTGCATGTGTAAACATGTGCTTGCGTTAAAATTTCTTTACAACATGTAAACCTTCTGCACGCTACACTCACTTCCTCCTTGCTGTCATTTATGTTTTTTCCATTCACACGCTCTCTGCTTAACACTAATCAAATGCATTTCTACCACCTAGTGGCTGTTTTTTATGGCTTAATACTGCTATTGGAGCCACATGCATTACTTGGGAGTTGCGTCATCGCCTCTTTAAGAAAAAAACAACCAAAAAACGATGTCTAAATGAAACAATATAAAAATTATAAACAAGTTTGGTAACGCTTTACATTAAGGTGCTTCTAATCAGCCTTAATAAGTACTAACTACAGTTAATACGACTTATAATAAGACCTTATTACATGATTATTATGTTAAAAAATGCTGTTTTAATGTTAATGACACACTTAATAAGGCCTTATTATATGCTTAGTAACAAAAAATAGCACTTACGTTTAATGCTAATAAACCTTAATAAGGACTTATTAAGTACTTAATAATATAAAAAAACAAAGTGTTAAGTATGATTAACATATTTATTATTGCTATTAAAGCAGTAACTATGTTTTCATAAGCCTTTAATAAGGACTTATTAAAACATTTCATTACTTACCAAGATTAATTATATGTTTATTGATATTAATATTGCTTGGACAATAGCCTTTATAATCCATCCATCCATCCATTTTCCTCCGCTTATCCAGGTCCGGGTCGCGGGGGCAGCAGCTTCAGTAGGGAAGTCCAAAATTCCCGGTCCCCAGCGACCTCTTTCAGCTCCATCGAAAGGACACCGAGGCGTTCCCAGGCCAGCTGTGAGACATAGTCCCTCCAGCGTGTCCTAGGTCTTCCCGGGGGCCTTCTCCCGACTGGGCATGCCTGTAACACCTCACCAGGGAGGCGCCCGGGAGGCATTCCGACTAGATGCCCGAGTCAACTCAACTGGCTCCTCTCGATGTGAAGGAGCGGCGGCTCTACTCTGAGCTCCTCCCGGATGGCCGAGCTCCTCACCCTATCTCTTAGGGGGAGTCCAGCCACCCTACGAAGGAAACTCTTTTCCACCGCTTGTATCCGCGATCTCATTCTTTCGCTCATGATCCATAACTCACGACCATAGGTGAGGGTCGGAACGTAGATGGATCGGTAAACAGAGAGCTTTGCCTTCCGGCTCAGCTCTCTCTTCACCACGACGGTCCGGTACAGCGACCGCATTACTGCAGATGCTGCACCGATCCATCTGTCGATCTCACACTGCAACCTTCCCTCACTCGTGAACAAGAACCCGAGATACTTGAACTCCTCCACCTGAGGCAAGACCTCACTCCCAACCCGGAGGGTACAGTCCACCCGTTTCCGACTGAGAACCATGGCCTCGGATTTGGAGGTGCTGAGTCTCATCCCAGAAGCTTCACACTCAGCTGCAAACCGCTCCAGTAAACGCTGAAGGTCACAGCCTGATGAGGCCATAAGGACCACATCGTCTGCAAATAGCAGAGACGAGATCCTAAGGTCACCAAGCTGGACTCCCTCAACACCTTGACTGCGCCTAGAAATTCTGTCCATGAAGATTATGAACAGAATCGGTGACAAAGGGCAGCCTTGGCGGAGGCCAACGTTCACCGGAAACAAGCTCGACTTACTGCTGGCAATGCGAACCAGGCTCCTGCTTCGATTGTACAAGGACCGAATGGCACGTAGAAGCGGACCATCAATCCCGTACTCCCGGAGCACCCCCCACAGGACACCACGAGGGACACGGTCGAATGCCTTTTCCAGGTCCACAAAGCACATGTAGACTGGTTGGGCAAACTCCCACATACCCTCGAGTACCCTTGCAAGGGTGTAGAGCTGGTCCAGTGTTCCGCGACCGGGACGAAAACCACATTGCAGCTCCTCTAACCGAGGTTCGACTAACGGTCGTACCCTTCTCTCCAGCACCCTGGAGTAGACTTTCCCAGGAAGGCTGAGGAGTGTGATCCCCCTATAGTTGGAACACACCCTCCGGTCACCCTTTTTAAAAATGGGGACCACCACCCCGGTCTGCCAGTCCAGAGGTACTGTTCCTGACTTCCATGCAATGTTGTAGAGGCGTGTCAACCAACACAGTCCTCCAACATCCAGAGCCTTGAGAAATTCTGAGCGGAACTCGTCTACCCCCGGAGCCTTGCCACTGGGGAGTGATTTGACTACCCCAATTACCTCAGCCACGGTGATAGAACTGTCCACGTACGTATCCTCAGACTCTGCTTCCTCTATGGAAGGCATGTCAGTGGGATTGAGAAGGGCCTCGAAGTATTCCTTCCACCGACCAACTATATCCACAGTCGTGGTCAGCAAGCCCCCGTCCGCACTGTAAACAGTGTGAACTGGGGGCTGCTTCCCCTTTCTGAGGTGTCGGACGGTTTGCCAGAACCTCTTCGAGGCCGACCGAAAGTCGTGCTCCATAGCCTCACCGAACTCCTCCCACACCCGAGTTTTTGCCTCGACCACCGCCGAAGCCGCGTGCCGCTTGGCCTGCCGGTACCTGTCAGCTGCTTCGGGAGTCCCGCAAGCCATCCATGCTTGATAGGACTCCTTCTTCAGCTTGACAGCAGCCCTAACCCCCGGTGTCCACCATTGGGTTCGTGGCTTGCCACCACGACTGGCACCGACCACCTTGCGGCCGCAACTACAACTGGCTGCCTAAGCAATCGAGGCACGGAATACGGCCCATTCGGACTCAATATCCCGATCCTCCCTCGAGATGCAGGCAAAGCTTTGCCGGAGATGAGAGTTGAAGACTCGACGAACGGGAGACTCTGCCAGACGTTCCCAGTACACCCTCACTACGCGTTTGGGTCTACCAAGTCTGTCCGGCGTCCTTCCTCGCCATCTAATCCAACTCCTCACCAGGTGGTGGTCAGTTGACAGCTCAGCCCCGCTCTTCACTCGTGTGTCCAGAACATGCGGATGCAGGTCTGATGATACGACCACAAAGTCAATCATAGACCTGCGACCTAGGGTGTCCTGGTGCCAAGTGCACTTATGAACATCTTTATGTTCGAACATGGTGTTTGTTATGGACAAACTGTGATTCGCACAGAAGTCCAGCAACAACACACCGCACGAGTTCAGGTCAGGGAGGCCGTTCCTCCCCACCACGTCCCTCCAAGTCACACTGTCATTGCGTCCACATGGGCGTTGAAGTCTCCCAGCATAACTATGGAGTCACCAGCTGGGGTGCTCTCCAGAACCCCTCTGATAGACTCCAAGAAGGCTGGGTACTCTGAACCGCCGTTCGGCGCATATGTACAAACCACAGTCAGGACCCTTTCCCCAGCCCTAAGGTGTGAAAATAACCCTCTCGTTTACTGGGGATGACTCCAACACAGAGGCACCAAGCCGGGGGGCTAACAATAAGCCCACACCAGCTCGCCGCCTCTCCCCTGCGGCAACTCCAGAGAAGAATAAGGTCCAGCCCCTCTCAAGGAATTTGGTTCCAGAGCCCAAACTGTGGGTTGAGGTGAGTCCGACTATATCTAGTCTGAATCTCTCCGCCTCTTCCACAAGCTCGGGCTCCTTCCCCACCAGAGAAGTGGCGTTCCATGTCCCAAGAACCAGATTTGGCTGCCGAAGACCAGGTTGCCCGGACACCCGCCCTTGACCACTGCCCAAATCACACAGCACCAGACCCTTATGCTTGCCCCTGCAGGTGGTGGGTTTGCGGGGGGGAGTTCCGGTGTGGCTTCTTCGGGCTAGGCCCGGCCAGGTCCCAGCCTTTTTAGCAGCGTTATAACAGCATTATAAAGGCTGTTCTTGAAGAAGAAGAACAGCCTTTATAATGCTTTACAAATTATTGTATTATGCACCCATTAACTGTTAACAATGCTGCTCTGCAGCTACTGGATCTAAAGCGGTAACAGTGCCTATTAGGATTAGTAAAGTCATTATTACGCACTTATTAACAGTTAACGTCTACTTAGCAGCTCGAGAAAAATTGCAATAATTCCAGCAACACTGTAGGTCAGTACTTTAGTAACATAAATGAAGTCATTATTAATAAGTTATTAACAGTTAAAAGACCTTTTTTCAACAACACTATAGTACATGCACCAATACAAAACAACTTCCACTCAAAAAAGTGCAATAACAAGTAAAGAACAAATAAGTAAAAGAACCAGGGTTCCGGCACATATTTACGATGCATTTTCCACTTTTACAAAACTATTCACATGACTCCTAACGTTTTCAGGAATTTCATCATATTATGACAACCCTGAAAGACGCAAGTCAACTGTACGTTTTAATACACTCGGTAGGTCTTTGCAATGTCATGCAAGGGCCTTCCGAGAGGGCAAGATTTGTGTTTTCTGCCAAGCCACTCAGTCCACTCGATGAGGCAAAGATGGTCAGACAAGAGGCGTTCAGTTTGATTCCCCCTTTGCCTCCAAACATGCTCCTCGATGCTCCTCCAGGCACGTTCAATGTGTTGGGTGTGAGCACCTGTTCCTGGATCCACATACCACATGGAGTGATTGACAGTCATACGGCTCTAACCAAGCTCAGCTAAGGGTATGTTAGGCACTCCGTTCATCACTTAGGACAGTAGAACCCATCCTCACATGGTATGCAATCAGGGGCACAAGGTTCTGACGGCCTTTTGTTCTCCACCAGTCGTAGCACCTGCTTCACCCTGCTTCTTTTCTCTGTGTCATGCTTCACACCCAGCATGCCAAACACCCATTTTCTCCTTTGCCGGGTGCTACCAATACCAATTCTGGAGCCTATCCCAGGTGGCTTTGGGCGGGAGGTGGGGTACACCCTGGACTGGTCGCCAGTCAGTCGCAGGGCACACCTGCCCAACATGCTTCCTTGAAATACATTTTCCGATGAGACATTGGCTCAATTCACTCTTTTGACAAAATGACAGATGAGGAACCAAAAAAGGCCTGTACCATTACTGATTTTGGAGTACTCGAGTGTTTATTTGTTCTGCTTTTATTTACATTAAAGTAGATAGATGATGAATCATTAGGGCTATCTGGCTGATATCCCAGGTTGAAATTAATAGGTATTCGATACATTTTTCAAATAGTCCATTCTATTTCATTATAATACTAGTTTTTATTTACTGTGCCAACATTTCAATTTTAAATGTCTCACGTGATGACACCAAAAATAAACAGAAAGAACCAAAATCCAAATACAGTGCAACGAATCAGATGGACACACATGCAAAGTTCTATTCTGCAGAGTGAAGTATCCGTAAATAAAGCAACATAAAGTCCTGATTTTTCCATGTTCAGGTTTATACGTGTATTTTGGTTTTAGAGGGAAAGACAGATAAAGAGGTTTTTAGAGTGTCAATTCTTTCTGATCATGTAGTCAAAAACATAGAAGCCTACATTGCAAATCAACAGACTTTTCTCTTTCATCAATGACAACCAATTCCTGTTGTCCACCAAGGAGCTGCCCTTTTCTGACTCGCATCTTTTCCACGGCTCCTCTGCCGGCTTCACGCAGCTTTTGCAACATTCTTGACAAGGTGTCGGTGCTTGCTGCAATTTCGCCTTGCGTCGTATCGACCTGTCGCAGTCGGAGACCCTGCGCAAAACTATGTAGCCGTAGACAAATCTCGAGTTTTTACATACATACCTGTATTTTTCTACATGAAATATACTTTGTAAATGTATTACCGATATATGAACTGCATTTACTGGAAAAGAGAAAGGCGGGACCTGTGAAAAACAGATCTATCCCGGACTGACACCACAGTCCTAATCCCCCCGATGAGCAGCTATTCATTTTTAAAGTTTGTTTTGCTTAGTGCATCTGCTCAATAATGTCCAAATCTGTCCTTGGCTGGTCTGTGTGTTGTCTTTATCCAGCATCAAAGGCCTCCAGCATCATAAACGATGAGCCATCTCCTGACCCGTCTGTTGGCGCACCTTCTGCGTCATCTGAAGAGAGTTCCACTGCCGACTACTCTTCAGATTCCCCAAGTTCTACTACATCTCCAGACAGTGGCAAGAAGAAGAAAAGGAAGAGGTCCAAAAAGACCAAGAAGGGGGGGGGGAAACAAACAAAGAAGCAGGAAACAAAGCAAGAGAAACACTCGGAAGTGTTTTTCAAGCGGTAATGGTTACTTGTATGTACCTTAGAAATAAATGCCAGTTATAAATTAAGATAAAGCTTTATCTTCTTAGCAGATCCTGGAACAATGTTTTGGATGCTCTATTATGCTCAAAATTGACTTTGTCAATCTGAAATGGTTTCAGTATTAAGTTTTCCTACTATTGTAGATTATACTCTATTCAGCAGACTACATTTTCCTTGGCCCAGGTTTTATTTGGAATTTTGATAATTTATGAGACATAGCTGCTGTTAAAATTAAAAAAAGTAGCTGAAAACAGATAAAATAATAAAACAATACATTGAATTCACTGAAGCTAATGCCAACCTCACATCTTTTTAATTGTCTTAGCCCGTGGTCCGGGGGAAGTCACAGAGCGCTGTGCTAAAGTCCTGAGGATCTACAAGAAGATGAAGTCAGTCACGGCTGCCTGCCGAAAGCTTGGCGTGGACCGGAACACCATTTCCTTGAATGCACCGATTGCCGAGCTTGCCGACGCTGCCCCAGAGACGTATGCTGAACTGAAGGAGCAGCAAACTGCAAAGTACCAACTTGGAGATTTTGCTGTGGAATGTCTGGATGCCATTCGCAAAAGTACAGAAATTGAAGACAAGGTCCAGACCCTAAAGAAACCAAGCAAACTGCTGCCACTTGGGAAATGCAGTTTTGAGGAACTGGTAGTTCTTTTCAGTCACAGTTGTGTGCGATATTGTTTCATTGCTTTATTGTTTTCTTATTATCTTGTTGTACTTGTCTCTGTTTTTGTTTTGGAGAAACCTGGAGTTTTGAATATGTGGACAAAGTGTTTTGACTGTTTTTCATGCAGTACTTGATGATGCAACTTCACACAGTTGTGGCATATATTGGCATATGAAAAACAGCAAATACAGTGTGTATCTCACGCACACTCCAAGCTTGACTTATATTATGACTTTTCACATTATGAAGAGAGAGTCCACGTGCAAAAAATGCTGAACTTCTGCAGTTATTTCATCTTGTTTGAACTTCTGCAGTTATTTCATCTTGTTTGAACTGAACACGTTTTGCAATGTTATGCATTCATTGTTAACAGAAAACATTTCCAAAACAGCTTCCTCTCGGGGTGTTTTTAAGCTTCACCTTTAAATAACTGTGTTTCTGCATTCAGTGTGTATTATTTGATTTTTTACATATTATATCCTAATAAGATACTTTTTTCCACAGCAGTTTTAACTGTTAATTAGTGCGTAATAATGACTTTATTATTCCTAATAGGCACAGTTACCGCCTTAGAACCAGTAGCAGCAGAGCAGCATTGTTAACAGTTAATAAGTGCGTAATAATGACTTTATTATTCCTAATAGGCACAGTTACTGCCTTAGAACCAGTAGCTGCAGAGCAGCATTATTACCAGTTAATAGGTGCATAATACAATCATTTGTAAAGCATTATAAAGGCTATTGTCCAAGCAATCTTAATGTCAATAAACATATAATTAATCTTGGTAAGTAATGAAATTTCTTTAGTAAGTCCTTATTAAAGGCTTATTAAAATATAATTACTGCTTTAATAGCAATAATAAAAATGTTAAACATACTTAAAACTTTAGTTTTTTTATAATATTAAGTACTTAATAAGTCCTTATTAGCATTAAAAGTAAGTGTTATTATTTTGTTACTAAGCATATAATAAGGCCTTATTAAGCGTGTCATTAACATTAAAACAGCATTTTTAATGTAATAAGCATATAATAAGGTCTTATTATAAGTCGTATTAACTGTAGTTAGTACTTATTAAGGCTTATTAGAAGCACCTTAATGTAAAAAAAATATAAAAAATAAATATATTTTTAAAAAAGAAGCACCTTACTGTAAAAAAAATATAAAAAATAAATATTTTAAAAAAAAAGAAGCACCTTAATATAAAGCGTTACAATAAGTCTTTTGGATCGAGCAAAAACAGTGAGCTGTATTATTATGTATTTTTGTTATTATTATACAGTATATTATCTAACCAGTGATTTATTTAGTCTCAACAAATCTTGACAATATCTTTGATCAATGTCAATTTGTAGGATAAAAAACTTTTCAAAAAGCACTTGCATTGTTTGTCCAGTCATATTTTGTAACTGTGCTTGTCCTTGAAATGAATGTTAAAATAATGTTACGATGTTGAAATGAATGTGTCGGTTGTTCACGTCTGGTGTTCAACACGTACCATTTAGCAAATCTGATATAACGTGAAGAAAATGACCATGAGGTATAACAATGTGTACCGGTTGTGTGTAGATCAATATATAGTTTCATGTTCATGTTGATGTCATTCCCTTGCAGCTCGAAATCTATCGGCAAAGGTAAAATCGGGTTTAATGTTTTTGTTTTATCGTTCCTCCGTGTAATAAAAGCAGTTGTTTGTAATATAGAAACATTTTTTGAATGTAGTAGATATATGGGTTCCTAATTCTAGTACTTCTTGTTGAAAAGGCCCTTGCAACGTAGTAGTGGTCAGATGTTCATTCATTCATTCATTTTCTATACCTCTTATCCTCATTAGGGTCGCGGGGATGCTGGAGCCTATCCCAGCAGACTTTGGGCGAGAGGCGGGGTACACCCTGGACTGGGCGGCAGTCAATCGCAGGGCCAGATGTTATTGAATGCAATCCTTCCAACTGTATTGTTTTTGGTTAGTTGGTCGTAGTTTCCATTTTCCTTGTTGTCATGGTGATGTGAGCTTCAATGTTCGGATCGAGATCCTTGCTATATTTGACAACAAGTACTCTAGCCTCTTCTGGTCCTCCATTTAGCTTGATGCAGATTATGCAGTTGGTGCTCCAATTGCCTTAAAGCTTTCTTGTGACTTGTTTTGGCAGATGCTCGTCCATGTACGCGTCCCGCACCCTTCAGCGTCTTTCTCGGTTTCAGCAGTGCAAGTTTGAATTTTCTCTTGGTAAACTGAACGACGGGGAGGCTGGCATTGGGTCTGCCGTACAGTGGAATGTATGCTTCAATGGTCTCGATATTTACATCCACCTTCTTTGAAAAACAGGAGCAATTTGTTGTTCATTTGAAGATGAATCCATTTCACCTGGGTCCCTCCACTTCCTCGGTATTAAATTTAACCTGAGCCCCGTCATGAACACATCATTAATTCGTGAATTCCGATCCATCTCGTCAATTGTATTTTGCATTTGCTCAATGATTTGTTTCTTTCTTTCTCTTCCTTGAGAGCAGTGCTCCCGACAGCGTTATCATCCTGTAGTACCTTAATATCATGCTACAGTTTCCTGCAGTGGCTCTGTCATTAGGCTCTTCACTGTGCCATACGATATCAAATCCTTCTCATTCAACAGCATATTTGCCCCTGTTTCTGATTTGGGAACCGGATTTCCAGGGCTCGTATCATTTAGCTTTTTGCTAAATGGTTTAAAAAAATGGGTACCACCCCCCGGTCTGCCACTCCAGAGGTACTGTTCCTGACTTCTATGCAATGTTGTAGAGGCGTGTCAACCAAGACAGTCCCCCAACATCCAGAGCCTCGAGGAATTCAGGGCGAAACTCGTCTACCCCCGGAGCCTTGCCATTGGGGAGTGTTTTAACTACCCCAATTAACTCAGCCACGGTGATAGAACTGTCTTTGTACGTGTCCTCAGACTCTGCTTCCTCTACGGAAGGTATGTCAGTGGGATTTAGAAGGGCCTCAAAGTATTCCTTCCACCGACCAACTATATCCTCAGCTGAGGTCAGCAAGCCCCGCCTTTTTCACTGCAGCAACTCCAGAGAAGAACAAGGTCCAGCCCCTCTCAAGGAATTTGGTTCCAGAGCCCAAATTGTGGGTTGAGGTGAGTCCGACTATATCTAGTCGGAATGTCTCCGCCTCTTCCACAAGCTCGGCCTCCTTCCCCACCAGAGAAGTGACATTCCATGTCCCAAGAACCAGATTTGGCTGCCGAAGACCAGGTCGCCCGGACACCCGCCTTCAACCACCGCCCAAATCCCATTGCACTGGGCCCTTATGCTTGCCCCTGCAGGTGGTGGGTCTGCGGGGGGGAGTTCCTGTGTTCCTGATTCGTGCTAGGCCCGGCCAGGTCCCACGTGTGAAGGCCTGGCCACCAGGCCCCCGCCTTCAAGGCCCTCCCCCAGGCCTGGCTCCAGGGTGAGGCCCCGGTGTCCCACGTTCGGGCGAGATGCGGTCACTCCTCTTTTTACTCTTGATATGGGTCTTCTTAATCACTCTTAGTCTGGCCCGTGTCTTGGGAGACCCTACCAGGGGCATAAAGCCCCCGACAACATAGCTCCCAGGATCACTCGGGCACTCAAACCCCTCCACCTTGATAAGGTGGTAATTCACGGAGGACTATGCTGTATTATTATTCATGAGAATGAAATTTATTGAAGAATAACCTTCCGGTAGAATACATTTTCATGCTACATTTAAAAAATAATAATTTTATATTAATAATAATAATAAAGAGAAAATCTGGAGAGAAAAAAAAGTTATTTGCCCATAGAATGTATGGAAACCGATGTGGAACTATATCCCTGAAATCGAGGTATGAGCAATTTTGGAGTCATGAAGAGTAAATAGAATGCTGAATTAACAAGGGGCATTAATTATCACTCTCATCCAGTCCTCGTTTCCAAACTGAGTTTTAATGAAATGTGCTGTAATGGCGATTGCTCTCAGGGAGGCGAGTCGTTTATGACCTGCTGGAGGTACGGCAGCTGCCTTTCCCCCTGAGAGAGAGAAATTTATGCCGTGTATCCCGCTGATTGTGGAGAAGGTAAAGAACCAATAGCGGCGTGTTGGGAGGTTTAATTTAAAGTGTGTTTCTCACTAGGCTGCTCACAACACTTAATTAAACTCTGCAGTTTTGGCAATGACAAATGCTGCCATGCTGGAGGAAGCCGGGCTCCTGTGACTGAGAGGCTTTTGTAATTTCTCTCATATGCGGTGTGCAGCGATGGCCACGTTCAGGTCACAAACTGTAGAATAAAAGAACTAAACACCATTTAGACTTGGGAGAATGGAGGCTGGAGGAAAAGGTTGGGTGGATAGAGTTATTTCTTTTGTCCGGTATCTGTCTGCATTTTACTCTCCTTTTTATATGACATCTTCCTCGTGTTTGGGAGGTTTTTTTTTTTTTTTTGCAGATTTATGAGTTTCAGTTCCTATGGCCATTGCCTTTCACACTGACTTTTCCTAAGGCACATGTCGCCTTGATGGAGGCTTCAGCATTTTACCGAACGAAATGATGAATAAAATGAATAGTGAGCACCTGCACAGAATACGCCAGATACATCGGTATTAAGTTGTTTCCAGCAAAGGCTGCAGCAAATGTTCCAAAAAATTGGGGAAGGGGCGGTGGGGGGGTGGGGGGGGGCTTACTGTAAGTGCTGCACACAGAAACATGAAGCATAGGCCAGTCAACAAAGTGACAGGCAGTGACTAATAGCTTTGTTTCAGCAGGGAAAATCCAATTCATGCCAAACATGCCTTATTTTGTTTCTGTAATGGTATGACTACTGTGCATTTCATGAGATCCACTTAAAAGTAGAGCCAGGGTCGCTCACATCCACCAGCGAGCCCTGCCTGATGCTGGAACTCTGTTATACTAGCAGGAAATAACCACGCAAGATGCCTGCAAGGCACAAACAGGAGCTGGAGCATTGCATTCAATAATGTAGTCCATACGTTTCAGTTTTTTTTAAGATCTCTGTTCTTATGTCCCCTTTTTATTATTATGTCTTATTTTTACACTACATGTCAATCTGTTTGTGCAGTTGATCCAAGATGGGAAAATAAGTAATTTATTGCATTAAACAAGCTAGTCATAATCGTTATTTGAGCAGTTTTGCAGAAAGGGCCGTATTTGGTGCTTGAATTATATTCTATTTGAAGGCTTTTTAAAAAAAAACAAACATCGTAACTAATCAGATTAATCACAGTTTTCAAATGAATCCTTCATGATTTATCACCGTTTGCGACTACATCTGAAATATGCCTTTTTTTATCGTATGTTATTAACAGAAATAAGAAATACATGACATTAGATAATATAATATCATAATAATTTTATTGTACATGATATATAAATATCCCCAGAACCTCCTGACTGTGAGGCCAACATGCTACCCATTCAGCCACCGTGCGGCATCCCCGTTGGGCATCTCTGTGTGGAGTTTGCATGTTCCCCCCGTGCGTGTGTGCGTGGGTTTTCTCCGGGTACTCCGCTTTCCTCCCACATTCCAAAAACATGCATGTTAGCTTCATTGGCCGCTCTAAATTGTCCATTAGAGTGTGAATGTGAGCGTGACTGGTTGTATGTCTTTGTTTGTCTATGTGTGCTTTGCAATTGACTGGCGACCAGTCCAGGGTGTACCCCACCTCCCGCCCAAAGTCAGCTGGGATAGGCTCCGGCATTCCCGCGACCCTAATGAGGATAAGCGGTATAGAAAATAAATAAATTATATATACAATATATAGAATTATATATACTGTAGTCTGTGTACTGTATTGTAGCAGAACATTGGAATCCCACTTTCTCCTAGTTATTTTGAGCAATAATAGTGCTGCGTTCAAAGACTCCACATCATTTAAGTTCAATTGGCATGTTTTCGGGTAAATCCGAGCACACTTAAATGCTGATAAGAATATCTACTTGTTGTTATTCTCTGTTTACTTAGACCACACATGCAAGCGTATTCTGTGTAGATAGCGCTGTGATGTTCGGAGATTGGAGTGTCTGTGAATGCACCTCATGGTAACGTGGCGAACGAGGAAGTGTTAGTAGTTTGTCAACGATCTCAATCTTGTAGGAAAACTCTAGTTTATTGTTTAATTTTCCATTTATATTCTTGTTCACTATGTATTTGTTAATTATGCATACTGTAATTTCCTTCTTTCTTTTCTGTTTTGCAGCAGTCTTTTGTGGCACTAGTTCATTTTGGAAATGTACCTGAAATGGATGTGCTGATCGAATTGATCGATGTCAAAATAAAGTTATAAAAAAGCGTCGGGCTGTGCATACTTTACTCACATTAAAATGTATGTATGTAATCGATGAATTACATTTGGTGCCGTTATCACCATATTTTGGGCATCCCTATTCATATACTACCTACCTCATGGGCTACATCTGCACAATGTAACAAAATCCAGCCTTTATTAAGATGATATCTGCAGAAGAATGTAACCATCAATCGTGACATCTGGATTAATGATTAATCCTGCCTTGAAGCAATTTAGGCCTAAATGACTATCCTAAACTCTCAACTAGCTTGTGACCGGAAGAAGAACTTGGCTCCACACAGACCTTCACACTTGCACGACTTTATTTTTTATTCCAGTATTGGTCCGGCCAATGCAACACTTGCATGGAAACAGGAGTTGAGAACATTCCGAAAGATCACATTTGCCTTTTTTTTTTTTAACTGGCTATTCAGTAATGATGAATTTTGTCTTAAGTCAATGGAGGATGTTATGTTAATGTGTAGTGACCAGTGTAAATACTACAGCGTCTTCGACTGTGTCTTCTGATTGCCTTGTATTTGGATTTTAGTTCGTTTAGCCTATTTTATGCTTGAAAATGCTTAATTGAGGTTTCAGCTTGCAAGGGGTTACGGCCGCAACATTAGCCTGCGTGTGTTTTTTATTTATTTATTAGGGATTATTGTGCCTGCTGTGAAATAATTCAACCCTGCAATATAAGCCTGCTGTTCCGGCAATCAAGTCTGGTGTGTGTCACTAGGGCTTGTTCGACCTCAAAACATGATTTATTACTTAAAATATTACGATGGAGTGAAGGTGTACAGTGTTAACTGACATTTTCAGATGGATGTTAAATTTACCAAATATCTACAGTGGTGTGAAAAACTATTTGCCCCCTTCCTGACTTTTTGTTCTTTTGCATGTTTGTCACACAAAATGTTTCTGATCATCAAACACATTTTAATATTAGTCAAAGATAACACAAGTAAACACAAAATGCAGTTTTTAAATGAATGTTTTTATTATTTAGGGAGGAAAAAAAATCCAAAGCCACATAGCCCTGTGTGAAAAAGTCATTGCCCCTGCACCTAATAACTGCTTGGGCACCCTTAGCAGCAATAACTGCAATCAAACGTTTGCCATAACTTGCAACAAGTCTTTTACACGCTCTGGAGGAATTTTGGCCCACTCATCTTTGCACAATTGTTGTCATTCAGCTTTATTTGAGGCTTTTCTAGCATGAAGCGCCTTCTTAAGGTCATGCCACAGCATCTCCATGGGATTCAGGTCAGGACTTTGACTAGGCCACTCCGACGTCTTCATTTGGTTTTTCTTCAGCCATTCAGAGGTGGATTTGCTGGTGTGTTTTGGGTCATTGTCCTGCTGCAGCACCCAAGATGGCTTTAGCTTGAGTTGACCAACAGATGGCCGGACCTTCTCCTTCAGGATTTTTTGCTAGACAGTAGAATTCATGCTTCCATCTATCCCAGCAAGCCTTCCAGGTCCTGAAGCAGCAAAACAAGCCCAGACCATCACACTACCACCACCATATTTGACTGTTGCTATGAAATGCTGTGTTACTTTTACGCCAGATGTAACGGGACACGCACCTTCCAAAAAGTTCTACTTTTGTCTCGTCAGTCCACAAGATCTTTTCCCAAAAGTCTTGGCAGTCATCATTTTGTGTTCAATTATGTTATCTTTGACTAATAGTTAACTCTTTTTTATGAGCAGAAACATTTAAGTGTGACAAACATGAGGAAGGGGGCAAATAGTTTTTCACACCACTGTATATCCAATCCGATTAATGGATTCTAATTATTTACAGGTGTACCCGAGGTAGTGGCACCGTGCGTGCACCGTGTGTCTTTATTCAAATGTCAAACGTCGTGATTTAATGTTTCAAATTCTATTCTATTGCTAAAACTTCCTGTCGCGTCCCAAGTCAAACAAATAAGGGATGCATTCCGGAAAGTGCATTCTGCTTCCTCCAGCGCTTGCAAAGAGCTTCTCTGTATGTTGTTGTTGTGTAAATGCCACACAGCGACGAGACACACAGCAGCATCGGTCGGAGTTAACGGTGCAGCACTTTTGTGTTCACCAGCACAAATCATTAATCATGAGGGCGGCCATATTCTTGTAGTGCCTGTGCTTTCATTACGGGGCCTAATTAAACAGTTCTGTGAACTGGAATCTCAGATTCCTCTGTTACAGATTATCATTAATTACGCTGAAAGTGCTCAGAGATGTTGGACTCAATTATATTCTGCTCAACCCCGGCAGCCCCGTGATTCATTGTCGGGAGCGTTCCACAGCCGAACCTCTCTGGTTATCGCCCACCTCCACTTTTGTAAATTGGGCCCTGCCAGCCAACAAACTAAGAATTATGTGCTGTTTTTTTTCTTCCATCGCAAACATGTTGGAGGTACCCGGACCAATTAAGCCTGGGATATTTTGTGTAGAGTGATGAGGCAGGCGCTGGTGCACAAAGATGAGGGGGTTGGACGTTTCAGTGCTGAAGCTGTGGCTTTATTACCATGTCTGCCGCATCCCCTCACTGGACGGCTCTGACTGATTATCCTCAATATTGCCCAAAGTTCTCATTATCGTAAAGGTAAAATTGGAATTTGGACTTAATATCGTGTCCGTGCAGGTATTGGATATACACATATTTAATTGGCTTGGAGGTTTAAATTGAGATTTCTATTACAGAGGCGGCCATGAGTGCATATTACTTGCAGGAAAGTGTCAACTTTTCCTAATGTTTGTGTATGACGAGCGGGTTTTGGCGCCACTAAACAATGTCAATATTACTTCCGCGCTCCTGTGCAGGATGTGCGGAGGCGAACGTGCGCGGATGACGTTACGGGCCACCTTTTTCAACGGGTCAGACAATATTCAGAATCAAAGTGAGGAAGTTGCGATGGTAAGCTCCAGCCTTAGCCTTTTTGCACAATTTCATATTGCACACTTTTAATATATATGAAAATCAGACTTTGCTGTGTGCATGATAATATCACCAATAGGGATGCTTCTTTTACATCTCCATGTTGGCGAGAATGTACTTTATATACATAATATTCAGTCAAGTTGCCAAACAAAACAATATGTTTGTTTTTCACTCACTTTCTTAAACCATGGTCAACCGAATCCCACAATTCCCTTTGCAAAAGAAAAAGGAATGAGATTTCGGGAATGACATACTTCAGGTGACAGAGCAGCAGTTCATTGAAAATGTAATACACTACTTCCGAGTCACGGGTCACCTGGCAATCTGAATTTTAAAAGCACTGTGAATAATATTCTGTTTTATTTTGAAAATGAACTATGTGGCCCCCATCATGAATCCAATATGTCTTAATCTTCTCTGCTCTTGAAGCCCACAGCGCTAGACGAGGGCCTTTGACTCCTCAACTTAATAAGGAAATCACTTGTTTACCATCCATCTTCGGGGAACTGTCAAACCAGGAGCACTTTTATTTTCAAAGTAATTGATTGAGCGTAAAATTTGAGCGCTGTAGTATTCCGGACGCTCCAAAAAGCCAAGCGCCGCAACAAACATGGCGGACACGCTACAATGACAATGCTATATTCAACACAAGCTTGCTATATTTGTCATCACTTCAGCGTGAATTGGAGCTTACATTATCATAAAAACAATATTTTTAGTACGGAATCCTACACGATTTAAACCTTCAAGACTGTTTCGGTTGAAGTATGTGCGAGAAGTAGGATTCCTTGGTCATAAATTGAACATTTTTGGAGTTAGAACATAGAAAACCTGTTTACAACCTTCTAAATACATTTTTTAACCTTATTAGAGCCCTCTAGACATGAAATAGCACCCCTACAGTCACCATTACACTCGTATCGCCCAATAGACATACTAACAAAAACTGAGCCGTTTAAGATGAATTAGACCAGTACCGGCGTGTGCTGCTGTAAACGTTCTCCGGTGCTATAGGAGAGTAACGTCACGGGGGGAGTTGAGTTTTACCTTTTCAACAACAGTAGCCCATGTTTTTATTAGGAGCTATTGTGCCTGCGGTGAGATCATTCAAACCTGCAACGAAGTCTGGTGCTTGTGTGTCTCACTGAACATTACAGTAACATTACTGCCACCTAGTGACCAGTGTAGAATACTACACAGCACCACAGCGTCTCTGAACGCATCTTCTGAATGCCTTATAATTGTATTTTAGTTAATTTAGCCATTTGTATTTGTCATTTAGGCAAAACAATTGTAAAATATCCCTAAGTATGCATATTTTTACTAATAATAGGCCATCCATAACCACAAAACAGCATGATTCATACATTTTTTTAAGCCTAATTCGAAAACGTGAAGTGGCGAGAGGGATTACTGTATTCTGTTCTTTTTTTAACTGTCGAGGAATGTGTGTGTGTACAAACATGGCATGGTAATAAGAACAAATATTTATGCAAAAAAAGGACACATTTGAATTATTAGCAAATAAATGTTTTCCATGGTGTTGTTCATTCAGGTATTTATTCGGCTTCTCTGTACAAATAGAAAATATATATATATATAATATATATATAAAAATAATAATAGAAAAAATATCATAACAGTCATCCCCCGTTTATTGTGGTGATTTGGTTCTAGACCTGTGAAAGTAGGAATCAAATCCAATATTTTTGCAGTTGGAAAAGAAGCAAAACTATTTAACAATGTTTTTAAAATGCTATTAGAGCCCTCTAGACATGAAATAGCACCCCTAAAGTCACCTTTACACTCAATATACCCAATACAGCAGACATAACAGCAGAAAGTAAGACAATATAAATTAACCCATTAATATTTCCTTCCGGGACTTCTTGTGGTGGCAAATGTAGGATTACCGACATCCAGTGACCAGTATGGAATACTGCACATCAACGTTGTGAATGTCTTGTATTTTATTTCATTTAGTCATTTGTATGTTTGAAGTGCTTAAGCTAGGCCATAAAAACACAAAGTTTGCTTCAAGATGCATTTTTTTAACCAAAAATAGAGCAGAGAAAACGCAACGACTTATTAATTGATATCATTTGTGTGTAAAAGGCGATGTGGCAAAAGACAACTGTACAGTACTTGTTGCATTAAATCCTCCGTTTTGGGAAACGAAGCTCAACTAAGCAGAAAAGAAAATGCATTTTAAGTTTTGGTGAAGTTTTCTGTCCTTGTAAACCTCTCAATGTTGTCACCCCCCCCACCCCACCCCCATTGGAAATACTATTGACAAGTGATAATATCTACAGTGGTGTGAAAAACTATTTGCCCCCGTCCTCATGTTTGTCACACTTAAATGTTTCTGCTCATAAAAAAGAGTTAACTATTAGTCAAAGATAACATAATTGAACACAAAATGATGACAGCCAAGACTTTTGGGAAAAAATATTGAGGACTGACGAGACAAAAGTAGAACTTTTTGGAAGGTGCGTGTCCCGTTCCATCTGGCGTAAAAGTAACACAGCATTTCATAGCAACAGTCAAATATGGTGGTGGTAGTGTGATGGTCTGGGCTTGTTATGCTGCTTCAGGACCTGGAAGGCTTGCTGGGATAGATGGAAGCATGAATTCTACTGTCTAGCAAAAAATCCTGAAGGAGAAAGTCCGGCCATCTGTTGGTCAACTCAAGCTAAAGCCATCTTGGGTGCTGCAGCAGGACAATGACCCAAAACACACCAGCAAATCCACCTCTGAATGGCTGAAGAAAAACCAAATGAAGACGTCGGAGTGGCCTAGTCAAAGTCCTGACCTGAATCCCATGGAGATGCTGAGGCATGACCTTAAGAAGGCGCTTCATGCTAGAAAAGCCTCAAATAAAGCTGAATGACAACAATTATGCAAAGATGAGGGAGCCAAAATTCCTCCAGAGCGTGTAAAAGACTTGTTGCAAGTTATGGCAAACGTTTGATTGCAGTTATTGCTGCTAAGGGTGCCCAAACAGTTATTAGGTGCAGGGGCAATGACTTTTTCACACAGGGCTATGTGGCTTTGGATTTTTTTCTCCCTAAATAATAAAAACATTCATTTAAAAACTGCATTGTGTTTACTTGTGTTATCTTTGACTAATATTAAAATGTGTTTGACGATCAGAAACATTTTGTGTGACAAACATGCAAAAGAATAAAAAGTCAGGAAGGGGGCAAATAGTTTTTCACACCACTGTATATTTTTTAGCTGTACTGTACAAACTGAACTTGAAAGTGAAACCAGGAAAAATGCAACAAAATAGAGAACTGTGAAGTGTTATTCAAGAGTCAAATGGAGTGTTGAGTGTAATAAATTTGGACAAATTGGCTTCTCGCCTAACAGTTCACCGCACCCCCCAGGGGGGGCCGCCCCACTATTTGAGAGCCGCTGTTGTAAACTAACGTGTGATAATAAAGTAGGGTGAGGAAATCCTCACCGGTATGTTCAGTTGTGTGGTTTTTTCCGCTGTTGGGTTGCTTCTCGGTACACACACAGCATATTTTTGTGTTATGGTGAGCTAAACATGGCTGACAGCAGCAAGGAATTTAAGCGTTAATTACGCACTAACCTTTTCAGAAGAGATATTTAGACACGCCGTATCCTACAACTGGGGAAAGGAAAACATCCAACGACCAATCGGTATCCACTCACATTAGCATAGTATCATAAAGCCCAGCGCCCCCAAACATGTCACGGAGATCCTCCCCTCTTTATCTTAAAATAGCCGCTTAACTTTGAGTGACACTAATTCTTACAACACCGAGCTGCAGAAGCCCCTTCACTTCCCCCTTCCGTCTCTGTCAGAAAATTACAACAGACAGAGTTTGTGATGTCCCCAGTGTGCAAATTCCCTCTATTCTGTCAGATTCCGGCATTTGATATGACGTCGCCCGGCATTCCGGCCTCCCGTGCCTGCCAAAGCGAAGGGACCTGTCAGCCGACGAGCGGAGCGGCGCGGATCATCGCTCGGACCGATCCGCGCGCCCTGCGCACTGTCATCTCCTCCGACTGTGCAAGTCAACACAAATAAAAGCGCGGCGGCAGAAGCCGTACTGGCTGGGAGAAGAGCCCGGGCTCATCGCGGCCGTTACTTTGATTCAAGCCCCACAGATGACGTGATGTGAAAAACGAGCCCGCGTCTAGTCGGGTGCCCATTAGCGAGATAGCACATTATCTCCCCTTTTTCACATTGAATCTCCTCCCTGCATGCAGCAGCAGATGCTCCCGACGAGTCACTCACTTTTATGGGCTCTTGACTGCCGTACTCTTTTAAATACGGGGGTTGGGGTGCGGGGGGCGCACCAGGCGGAGATGACGTATGGCTGTCAGTGCTCTTTGCATCCCTGACAGCTGCTTTCACTGGATGGCTCTTTAAGGCTTCACTCGGAAACAGACAGCTAATCTCTCTCCTCGCAGAGGAGATGAGCATGGATCAGGCTGACTATTACGGCCAAGGTGGCGAGCACGTCGCCGTGCAATTATGGTGCAATTTACCAGGAAACAGTCCACGGGAAAGTGGGAACTGGAACCGAGTCTTCCAAGAATTGGGGATGTTTCTGGGCCTTACTGCTCCATGTGAGTAATGAAGGGTCGTTCTGATTTGGTATTTTGAACTCAATAAATCCAATTATCTTACAAATGACATTGGGATGGATTTGAATCATCTTATACTGCAGTGGTTTTCAAGTTGGGGGGGCGCGCCCCAAGGGGGCATTATGATTGGGGGGTCGGGGCTACCATGCACATTTTTCATTATTAACGTATTTTTCGGACTACAAGCTGCTACTTTTTTCTCCCCCTTAGAACCCTCCTGCTTCACTAACAAAGCACCATGATTTTTTTTGTGTGTGTTTAAATTCTTTGCTGTTTTAGCGCGAGTGTCCCAACAACAGCCTCCAGTTTCTGTGTGAATCCGCAAGCGCTCGCAGTCTGATGCCCAACGCACGTGTCATAGCTTTGGTTCAAACTGACTCCCGCGGCCCGCATGCAGTTTTTGGCAGGCATGCAAACCTCGGTACAACACCGGCTCGGACCAAAGCCTCCCCCGCCTTCCTCACCGGGCACCGACCCAGGACAGGAGTTCGGGGCGCAAGGGTCCAGAACACACAAGTCACAAAATGATTTGTAAAGGCTGCGATGTGTTACTGCTGTGTTACAGGCACTGCTTGGATACAAGGTATGAAAAAAACATAACACTTTCAAAGTCTTTCTGTGTAATCAACGTTTACAGGGTGGGGGGTCGTTGGGGTTGGTGGATGGGGGCGGTGAGGGGGGTCCATTTTTGAAATATTGGGAATTTTGTATTAATAAAAATCTAAGTAGCAGGATATCTCGGATTCACTACCAAAAGGTCAGACAAAACCCGAATGAAAAAGTAAAAAATTAGCATTAAAAGAAGGCTAGAATTCACTTAGTGTGTCGTCTGCTGTTGCATGAGTTTGCTCTCTGATCTCTTGCATGAAGTTACATCTTCAGCCCACGGAAGCTCAGAAAAGAAAAAAAAACCTAATACACAGGTTAAGATGCGATTAAAAACTATGCATTTTAAAAACAGAACAGAAAAACAAACGGTGTCAACGATCCATCTGTTGATGTGGACATTTATCTTACACTATAAAATAAAGAAAGCAATTCTTTAGAAGTGGCATTCTTAGATCATTCTTACCAATAAAACATTCAAGATAAAGACAATAAGGTGCAAATATAAAAAAAATAAAAAAAACGGTTAAATAACTACAAATTGAATTGCACATTATTTAAAGGGATATCAACTAGTAAGCTCATCCCTGACGAGGTCCATCGCAAACATTGTTCCTTCAGGACGAAGCCGGTAATGTGTTTTTAAATAGCTGTCATTTAGCAAACAGAGAATATCTCTGCTTTCTCGCCCTCTTTCTGCCATCTTTTCTGCTAATGCTACTCGTAGGCTTCTCAAATGTCCTGCTTACCACTCCTAACATTTTGCCACCCAAGGAGCTCCCTAATGGCCTGAGATGCTTATTGATTTTTTTTTTTTTTTTAATCTCAGCCTGCCGAAATTCTTGGAAAAATCTTAGACTCCGAGGAAATCTACAATTTTTCCAAGAATATAACGCACAAAAACAGTAAGATTCCATTCAATAACACAAAAATTGATATCAAGAGTGAAGGGGCCCGCGGAACAAAGTATTAAAATCAGGAACTCATGTTCTTACACTCAATGACACTCACAGTACAACACCAGGACAGCAAGATGTTGATCCGGAAATCATCAGGGGAAGAGGGGTAGAAAAAAAGAAAAATAGGATGTAGGCATGTATGTATATACTGTATGTGTATGTTTGTATTTATGTATACATATGGATATATACCACTATATAAATGACAATAAAGAACACCAGCAATGAAAAAAAAAAAAAAAAAAAAAAAACAAAAAAAAAATTTTTTTTAAGTCCCTTCCAGGGAAGCTGAGCTTTTGCTGTCCTTGATTTTGACTGACAGCAGCCAGAGGAGAGAGCAGAGTTTTTCCCCCTTTTCCTGTCATGCAACGCGGCCGCGCAGATTCGAGACGTGACGTCTCTTCCGTAGTAAACGATTTCACATTGACGCAATTCTACAGCTAGAAAATAAAAATACCTCTGAAGAATGAAATGCACCAACTACTTCTCTGCTTTCTGCACAAACAGCGATCCCAGTGACGAAAAAGCATCATCAGTGACACCATGCAAATTTGCAAATTCCCACCTGAAACCCCCTGATATGTATGGGCTGTTGGGACTTCTGCTCTATGCGAGTCTCCAAAGAGCAATCCATGTGAAGACAGCACTACCAAGCAATGTTCAGGGGTTGTGCTCAGTGGCAGGGAGTCTTGGCTTTTTTCAGGCATGAGTGTGAACCAAAGCCGCCTGGTTCAATCTAATCTCTGACAAGAAACAACAAGCCTTAGGAGATGTCCCCGCGGGCCCTCTCAATGCAGCACAACATCATAAGGAACTCCACTCAGGGGGGCAGAGATCTTCTGCGTAGTTGTCAGGCTAGAAGTGTGTTTCCATTTTACAACTTCACTAGCTGCGAGTTCTCTCTTTCCTTCTTTGCTGCTCGCTCGTTTGGCTCTCTTTCACCACTCTTCTTCTGCTGCTGTCAGTTTTCCCTCAGTCCGCACACTCCACACGGTCCCTAGTGGTTGAGTCCCACTACTTTCCTGGGACTGGTGCACAACAGTGTGTCACCAAGCAAGCTGCTATCGGGAGTGGATGAACAGGAAAGGGACGGGAGATCTGAAGTGCAACTACGCTTCACAGATACCAAGGGAATGTGGTGCTTCCAAACTTGGGGAAAAGACATCTTCAGGCTAACCTAAGGGAATGAGTCACCCAATGCACAGAGAGACAGAATGAGAAGATGTTTATAAAGCAACAACACACACACATCTGTGAACCGAAATACACCGAGCAGGAGGAGCCGATTGGTCAAGGAAGGAAAAGTATTAACTGGACTGAGGGATCCGACACACTCCGAGTACAGATACAAATAGTTTAGAGTGTACTCGCTCATCCCTAATAATGCCCGTTGAAATTGGTGGATTAGTACTTACTGTTGTGTGTGGGCTAACCGCAAATGGGCGTGGTTTAAATTAGTATGAGTTTGAAATTGACAAGGATTGATCAGAAGTTGCAGTATTTATTGTTTATTTGAAAATGATTTACAGAACTGACTCAAATTTGAGATTCAAATTGTGTGTGTTGTTCACTGTATTTTCCCCAAAAGCACCACATTCAGTACTACGAGCAAAGTTTTCCAACTGACTTTACATCACCAGCCAAACAGTGGCAGATCCAGAAATCTTTCATTGGGGTGAGACCGGACAGTGACCAATGGTGACTGCTCGTCTAACCAGTATGCGGCTCATCCCTAGGCTTTGGGTAGGAGTCGATCTCATCCTAGTTGTTTGGACTCAGTAGTGTGAACCATTTTTGAAAAAGTACTGTATAAGTTCAAATAGAAATCAGACCCAGAACCATATCACATTCACTTTTATGAGAAACAGATTATTTTGTGGGTTGTGCAGTTTGGCACAGGCTGCACAGTGGTAATTTCATCTGGCGTAACACAGTGCGCAGCCAATTTGGTAGACAGAGGCGCGCCTCAATGGTTGTGGCGGCGCAACAGGGGGATGTGCTGACTGATTCAGCCTGGCGTAGTGACAATTCCATGCCAAAAGGCTTCAACGGAGGTGCGCTGAAACCTCGCCGGCTCCAACCTGGTCTACTCTCGGCGCACGGCAAACCCGGCTGTGTTAAACCCAGTCACGCCTTCTGTTCTCCCTCTTTGCAACTTGCACCGGTTAAAGGGGCGGAGGCGTACTTACGCCAAGATGCACGTGACACGAAATTGCAAAATATGCACCTTAAACACGCCTACTGGCGAGGCGCAAGAGAAGGTGCGCCTCTACTGCGCCTGATCTACGAAATTAGAACCCTACATTTTAATAGTTTAAAACGGGACAAAATAACATTTTTTAATTCAGTACAGCATGTGAGGGCCGAGACACTGCAGGTTTTCTACTCAAGCGGTTTCTCAAACGGATTTAATTAATGAGCTCTTTCCCTCAAATTGAAGGCGGTATTGATCATTAAAATCACCTGCTTTAGTGACCGGCTGGAAAGAAAACCTGCATGGTCTCAGCCCTCCATGGCATGAGTTTGACACCCCTGCACTAGAAACAAGTCCGTTCATCAAAAATGGTGACTGAATGGGAAAACAAAACCTAAACATTTTCTCAAAGTTTAAACTTTTTTAGAAAAAACAACCACATGCCAATGGATCTTGTCCTTTGCTACCATTTATTACAGATTAGGCAAGGACCGGTTACCGGGTTCAAGGCAGCGGTCCCATAAAGGGGGAAAAATTTAGGACAATTCCAAGGGCCCATGAATAGGTGATTTTTTTTTACTATTTGGTTGTCATTTAAAACAAAGTATATTTATTTATTCTCAGAAAACATTTAATCAGAGATGGAAGTTTGTGGAAAAGTTGGATGTACTTGTATTTTACTTTTTTAAATTTTTTTAAATTAAAAATATATTCATTGTGTTGTGACTGGATTTGCATGATTAGCCACAATGGACTGCATTTTACTTATTTGTTATTTGTTTAGAAGGAATTCAAGTAATGTTTTGTTATTTAATTTTAATAAATATGTTCCACTTTTGCTCCTCCCTGAGCCACCACCTTATCGTGGTGGAGGAGTTTGCTTGTCCCATTGATCCTAGGAGCTAAGTTGTCGGGGACTGTCATGCCTCTGGTAGGGGTCACCCATGACAAACAGGTCTTAGGGGAGGGAACGGACAAAGAGTGGCTCAAAAGACCCTAATGATGAATAATACAATTGGACTTCGTTTTCCCTCGCCCCGACGCGGGTCATCGGGGCCCCCCTCTGGAGCCAGGCCCAGGGGCGGGGCACAATGGCGAGTGTCTGGGGGCCGGGCCTGCACCCATGGGGCCCGGTCGGGCACAGCCCGAAAAGGTAACGTGGGTCCCCCCTCCCACGAGCTCACCACTCATGAAGGGGTCGGGTGCAAAGAGAGCTGGGTGGCGGCCGGAGGCAGAGGCCTTGGCGGTCCGATCCTCGGCTACAGAAGCTAGTTGTCGGTACGTGGAATGTCACCTCTCTGGCGGGGAAGGAGCCTGAGCTGGTGCGTGAGGTGGAGAAATTCCGGCTAAACATAGTCGGACTCACCTCAACGCACGGCAAGGGCTCTGGAACCAGTTCTCTTGAGAGGGGCTGGACTTCATTCCACTCCGATGTTGACGGCAATGAGAGGCAAGGAGCAGGGGTGGCAATTCTTGTTGCCCCCCGGCTCGAAGCCTGCACGTTGGAGTTTAACCCAGTAAACAAGAGGGTAGTTCCCTATGCCTTCGGGTGGGGGGACGGGTCCTGACTGTTGTTTGTGCTTATGCGCCAAAGGCAGTTCAGAATACCCGCCCTTTTTGGAGTCCTTAGAGGAAGTACTAGAGAGTGCTCCCTCGGGGGATTCCCTTGTTCTGCTGGGTGACTTCAACGCTCATGTTGGCAACGACAGTGAGACCTGGAGAGGTGTGATTGGGAGGAACGGCCCCCCTGATCTTAACCCGAGCGGTGTCTTGTTATTGGACTTCTGTGCTCGTCACGGATTGTCTATAACAAACACCATGTTCAAGCATAAGGGTGTCCGCATGTGCACTTGGCACCAGAACACCCTGGGCCACAGTTCGATGATTTATTTTGTGGTTGTGTCGTCGGACATGCGACCACATGTTTTGGACACTCGAGTGAGGAGAGGTCAACTGATCACCACTTGGTGGTGAGTTGGTTCCGATGGTGGGGGAGGATTCCGGTCAGAATTGGCAGACCCAAACGCATTGTGAGGGTCTGCTGGGAACGCCTGGCAGAGTCCCCTGTCAGAAGGAGTTACAACTCCTACCTACGGGAGAGTCACCTAAAGGTGGTCGGTGCCTGTCATGGCGGTAATCCCAGAACCCGTTGGTGGACACCAGTGGTGAGGGATGCCATCAAGCTGAAGAAAGAGTCCTATCAGGCCGTCTTGGCCTATGGGACTCTGGAGGCAGCTGACAGGTACCGGAAGGCCAAGCGGTCTGCAGCTCTGGCGGTCGCTGAGGCAAAAACCCGGACATGGGAGGAGTTCAGGGAGGCCATGGAAAACGACTTCCGGATGGCTTCGAAGAGATTCTGGACCACCATCCGCCGTCTAATGCGGGGGAAGCAGTGCACGGTCAACACCGTGTATGGTGTGCTGCTCACCTCGACTCGAGATGTTGTGGACCGGTGGAGGGAATACTTTGAAGACCTGCTCAATCTCACCGACACCCCTTCCATCATGGAAGCAGTGCCTGGGGACTCTGAGTCGGGTTCGCCTATCTCTGGGGCTGATGTCACCGAGGTGGTCAAAAAGCTCCTTAGTGGCAAGGCCTTAAGGCCCTGGATGCTGTGGGAGTGTCTTGGTTGACACGACTCTGCAGCATTGCGTGGATGTCAGGGTCGGTCCCCTGGACTGGCAGACCGGGGTGGTGGTCCCGCTTTTCAAGAAGGAGGACCGGAGGGTGTGTTCTAACTATCGCGGGATCACAGTCCTCAGCCTTCCCGGTAAGGTCTATTCAGGGGTTCTGGAGAGGAGGTTCCGCCGGATAGTCAAATCTCAGATTCAAGAGGAGCAGTGTGGTTTTCGTCCTGGTCGTGGAACTGTGGACCAACTCTATACTCTCGGCAGGGTCCTTGAGGGTGCATGGGAGTTTGCCCAACCAGTCTACATGTGTTTTGTGGACTTGGAGGAATGTGGAGGCATTCGACCGTGTTCCTCGGGGAATACTGTGGGGGGTGCTCCGGGAATATGGGGTATCGGACCACCTAATCCAGGCGGTTAGTTCCCTGTATGACCGGTGTCAGAGTTTGGTTCGCATTGCCGGGAATAATTCGGACCCGTTTCCAGTGAGGGTTGGACTCCGCCAGGGCTGCCCTTTGTCACCTATTCTGTTCACTACTTTCATGGACAGAATTTGTAGGCGCAGCCAGGGTTTTGAGGGGTTTCAGTTTGGTGGCCGCAGGATTCGGTCTCTGCTTTTTGCAGATGATGTGGTCCTGTTGGCTTCATCGAGCCGTGACCTTCAACTCTCACTGGATCGGTTCGCAGCCGAGTGTGAAGCGGCTGGAATGAGAATCAGCACCTCCGAGTCCGAAACCATGGTTCTCGCCCGGGAAAGGGTGGAGTGCCATCTCCGGGTCGGGGATGAGGTCCTGCCTCAAGTGGAGGAGTTTAAGTACCTTGGGGTCTTGTTCACGAGTGATGGAAGGTTGGAACGCGAGATGGACAGGCGGATTGGTGCGGCGTCTGCAGTGATGTGGGCTCTGCACTGGTCTGTCATGGTGAAGAGAGAGCTGAGCCAGAAGGCAAAGCTCTCGATTTACCGGTCGATCTACGTCCCTACCCTCACCTATGGTCATGAGCTTTGGGTAGTGACTGAAAGGACAAGATGGCGGGTACAAGCGGCCGAAATGAGTTTTCTCCGCAGGGTGGCTGGGGTCTCCCTTAGAGATAGGGTGAGAAGCACTGTCATCCGGGAGAGACTCGGAGTAGAACCGCTGCTCCTCCGCATTGAGAGGAGTCAGATGAGGTGGCTCGGGCATCTGGTTAGGATGCCTCCCGAACGCCTTCCTGGGGAGGAGTTCAGGGCACGTCCAACCGGTAGGAGGCCTCAGGGAAGACCCAGGACACGTTGGAGAGACTATGTCTTTCAGCTGGCCTGGGAACGCCTCGGCATCCGCCGGGAAGAGCTAGACGAAGTGGCTGGGGAGAGGGGACCTCTGGGCTTCCCTGCTTAGGTTGCTGCCCGACCTTACCTCGGATAAGCGGAGGAAAATGGATGGATGTTCCACTTTCGTTGTGTTATATTATTATGGTTTAAAAATGATGTGATTTTTGTGTACTTTCAATAATGATATTTCAAAATTACACAATTTAGAGCTGTAATTACAATACAGTGAAGCCGTGATATTTTTGCCTTTACGTATCATACCGACAAAATCTCATACCCCGCCCATTCCTATTAGAGCCACATTTTTATTATATTTTTTATATGATGCAAATTTATCAGTAAATATTAGCCCCTTTCAAATCAAAGTTGTTATTGATCACCTGGTCCCATATCGTTATGTCAGAAACTTGAATTCCCGGAAATTTCATGTAATTTTGTCGCAATCTTGTCTTGGTTTATATCAGTGTAGGAAAATGTTTACAATTTGACGATTCCATGTAAAAGTTTGACTCTCAGCGATCATACAATAATAACGATGCTCAAATGCAAACCATATGCAAAAAAAACCAAAACAATTGCATTGATTCCGCGGACAACAGACATAATCACGTTAATCACCTGATACACCTGATTTTCCGAATGCTTTCCGCCGCTCGCATTGAGCCAGTGTAGCGACAGCTTGCAATCTGTTTGTTCTGAGTCATCACGGAAGCATGTAGCAACATGCAAGGAATGCTACTGCAAGATGTCACCAGCTGCACACGATATGATGAATTACAATCATATGTTAATCAGCCAGAGAAGTGCCTTGTTTACACTCTGTTCCAAGCTTGGACTGTTTTCCCATATAGAGATACGGATTCTCGCACACACAGGAATAGACCACCGTTTCCGAAATTAATTAACTTTGCTAGGATTTGTTTTTAAGGTATTTGGGGGGGAAATGTAGTTGTCGTAAAAGTCTGTCTTTAAAGAAGCATTAGCAAAATGAGTTCATGCATTTCTAATTAATCAATTTGTTATCCTATTCATGCTATGAGAGGGGCGGAAAAACGTATGTGCGTGTGTGTGCATGAGCTATTTGACCACAAAACAAACAGCTACAAGAGCAGTAACAAGGTCAATACTAATGTAAGTACCTTTTTATTTCCCCAGCCACTCTGTGTTGGATGTGCAAAGTGTGTCTGTCCTGAAAATCTACAAATAACCATTAAATCCTTATAATGCTTTTCTTTTTTGTTTTTTGTTTTGTTTGGGTTTTTTTTTCATGTCCAGCATCATAACAGCTGAATGGGAGTCAAGCTGCCTTTAAATGCTGAGCAAAATTTCTTTCCAAGGGAGACTTCATAATCCAAACGAGTCTCCCTTGACATTTGACTGCGTTTATTATGAATTTTGTTGCGCCACATTTCGATGCCGGACCTGACCTGAAAAGGGGACGGGTGGGGGGTGGGGTTGGGGATATAAGAAAGGGTGCAGAAGAACCTCACAAACATATTTCAACCATATTATAAACAACCGTGATAATCACAATTTCAGCAACAACCAGAACAGTCACAGAGCAAAAATACAAGGGAAAGAAAAAAATAAAAAATAATAATAATAATGATAATACTAATATACATGTACACACATTCATATACATATACATATATATACATATACATACACACACACATATATACATATATATATATGCACATACTCGTACACGTATACATACACATACTGTGCACATACACATATCCATGCAGTACGTACATACATACACACACATACAGTGTGCATATATATGTATACACATACATACGTATTTACTAATAATGATAAACATACAAGAAAAACAACGAGAAAAGAAACAGAACCTCTTGAACAAAGACCATCCAGATGACACATGCAACAAATCTACATTAAATCTATATTAGTCTTATAGTGCTTTTCTAATTAATTGATTCATCCACAAGTTGGTGGAGGATCCCGCAAGTACTCATGGTATAAATACAAGATATGAAGCTCAGTAGCTTCGTGAAAATGCATTTGAGAATCATTATTTAGGATTATTGATTGATTCGTGAATGAACAAATACGGATTAATAAAGATTGCTTCTGTTTATAGTTTTGTGCTTGTCCATGTCATCGTTAGTTATCTTTTTGGACTTCATTATGTCTTCCAGGTCCTTCTGGTGGCGGTACTGTGCCAAAGAAAAGGAAAGCCATTACCACAAACAAGCTCAGAGAGAGGAGAAATGCCCACCAATATTGGCAGCACTTTTGGTCTCAACCACTCCACTGTTGCAACCATCATTTTACAATTGTGTTTTTATTTATCCCCCTCTGTCTAATGGCGTGGGGGAGGAATGATCTCCTCAGTCTCAATCAATGGAGCAGGACAGTGATAGTAATCTGCCACTGAAACAACTCTGCTTTGTGCATGTGAAAGGATCTTTGAAAGAGCTAAGCAGTGTAGGGGTATCTTTGCTTTGCCTGAAATCAACATTGTATCCCAGATCGTCTTTTGCTGATTCGGGAAAACCTAAAAGATTGTTTGAAACCTTAAAAAGTTCCAAGGGGGAACGGAGTGCCAATCAAGTGTTTATGGCCAGTAAGGGTGACTGAGCTAATTTGCATAAGCTTAGGTTCAAGGTGAAGCTGCAGATGAGGTTGATAAAGCAGCAAGTAAGTGTATTTGGTGGTTTTATTTTTCTTGTATGTGTTAATATAGGCACGAGTAAAATTGACTAAAATTCACACACCGTAGGAACGGAACTTGTTCCTAATCCAAGAACTCGGCCAGTGGATATTATTATCGAAATATTTGGTTTCCAAAGAGAGTTTCAACATTTGCAGTCAAATCCTGTCAGGGAATCGGTTCTGCTTTGTGGGCTGAACTCCAAAATGCAGACACCTTAGTGTGAGTTCAAATGAGAGTTTATGGATGCTTGGAGTTCATGCATAGGCGAAGCGGGAATCCTCTGAGGGCTGGGCAAGGACGCCAGGGCAGCAGGGCCAGTCCGGGAAGAAGATGAATCCCACACTCAAAGGTTGTCAACAATCTGGTGACGTCTCCTCCTCTCGGTGGTGTGATCAGACCATGCTGGTCACGTGAAGTCTTTTTGGCTACTTTGGTGAAGCTATGGAACTATGTTTAACTAAACAGTTTTTTTTATTGTTGGCTATTTTGGAGAAGTTGTGGTACTATGTTTATTTACCTGACTTTTTGCTACACTTTGTTGCTCGTTACCAGTGGCGGCTTCTGGTTATTCTAGAAGGGGAAGCTCATTTCTTCCGGCCTACATCATAGATGTGTTGGTTTATTTATGTGTAAATTCTACCCTCCGTTTCTCATCGTTTTTACCAAAGACAAAAAAAGTCGCTGGGGATCGGTAAAGTCTCCGGATCAGTTCAGAACAACGGAATGAAAAACTCGGAGAATCAAGATCGCTAATTTGCTCAATTGACTGTCAATCAAAAAGGCATTCCGCCTCAGACAGTTCATCTAATCATGAAGGAGATGCCGAGCGTCCGGGCTAGCCCAAAGCCCCATAGACCCACAGAAATCCTGAGCGTCCGATGGCCGGGACAAAGCCCAGAATTTATTTAATGACCGTCCAGTTTTGCGCAGTGGAACAACCCACTCTGGCTTCCCCACCAAAGTCAGCAGACTCTCAGCGTCCGACTGTAAAAAAGTTATTAATATACGGCGGGAGTCCAACTGTGTTCCTAGAGTGTTTTTACCACAAAACACGATCAAAGGCGACTAACAAAACAACAACCAGAAACGGAAATCATCTACATCGCCCGTCTGGGATGTCATCGGCGGCTGAATCTCAAAAATGTTAACACAAAACACGGTTTCATAGTTTCATCATAGAGCTTTTCTTCCTGTCACTCACATGCACACCAGTGGCTTGGAGAGCTGCAGCTGCTTCAGACGGTGTCTCAAAGGATGGGAAAGTTACAAGAGATGGGTTATGAAGGCAAATTAAAATCATGGTGATTAAATGAAGTCAAGAAATATGATTTATAAAAAATTGGATTTTAACTTAAAGCATATTGGGTCTTGCCCAAGTCTTGGATTCAGTGCAGTCATACGATCAGGAATGAGAGACGAAAAAAGACAATCTTGCACTTAATATACATAATTCTAAACCAGCATTTCTAAAACTTTTCACCCCCATATCTAATTGCAAGAGGGGTGAAAAGGGTCAGTTTATACTAACTTTGCGGCAAAAAATAAATAAATACATGCAAACTTGGTTTGTTAGGCCCACTGAAAATTTAAAGACGTCTATTCTGAAATGGTACAATCCGACTGCAGTCGTAGTACCCCTATAAGGACTGATGTTCCATTCCATTCCATTTTCTTCCGCTTATCCGGGTCCGGGTCGCGGGGGCAGCAGTTTCAGCAGGGAAGTCCAGACTTCCCGGTCTCCGGCGACCTCTTCAAGCTCCAAGGGGGGGCACCAGGGCATTCCCAGGCGAGCTGTGAGACATAGTCCCTCCAGCGTGTCCTAGGTCTTCCCGGGGGCCTTCTCCCGACTGGGCATGCCCGAAACACCTCACCAGGGAGGCGCCCGGGAGGCATCCGGACTAGATGCCCGAACCACCTCAACCGGCTCCTCACGATGTGAAGGAGCAGCGGCTCTACTCTGAGCTCCTCCCGGATGGCCGAGCTCCTCACCCTATCTCTTAGGGTGAGTCCTCGGGGGGCCAAATCTGGCTAAGGACTGATGTCAAAAATGTTTTTTTTTTAAAAACGCTATCAAGTGAAGACCCGATTAAGGAATAAGAGACAAGGCATACAACTGCAAAAAGGTCATTACGGAATTTGAACGCAAGCAGTTGCTGATAACGGAAATAGACACGGCATCATCGGTATGGATTACAGAGGTGAAGGTGCGGTCATAGAAATTAGAAAAGTAATATAAGGACCGGGGTACATGAAAAATGGGGAATAAATGAGAAATAGCAGCGGTAGAGGAAAAGCTATGCTACAGCTAAATTGCTTTCCCACTCCGGGTGTGATTTCAGAGAGCCCGGCAGTAGCAATATTCCTCTGATACGGTGTTTAGTTTTAATAGGAACCCTCAGCTCAAATATGAGCCGACAAACACGGCAAGACAAACACCCTCTCTCTCCATGCCGATGAAATATACACTGTCAAATAGACCTGTACCTTTTGGAATCCTCAGCACGGGGGGAGCCAAAGTGCAGAACAAACACAATTCCGATATACGATATCGGCGGATGGGAAGCCGGTGATACTGGCATGTTCTGCGTGACAGATTGGACTTTTGGTTTGGTTCATGTCTGTTTCTGACATTTCTTCTGTTTTTATTTTGTTACATGTGCTTCCTGTCCCTCCACGCTTGTTAGAGGGAGCTGCAGAGCGCACCTGTTGATGATGAGTAATTATGGTTCGATTCCGCCCAGCTGGGGCTACGGTGCATTTTTTTTTTAAAAAAACATATATTTACCTGTGACTTCCTTGTGGCACGAGGATTTCTGAGCTTTCCTTGCACCTCCTGTTGACCTTTCCTTCGGCCAAGCCTCCATGCTCCGTTTTTGACTCCCGCCCTCCTTTTTTAGTAGAAGAATGGAAAATGGCATAGCTTTTCCACTGTTTGCGTACTTACCTACTGATGAGGCGGGAACCGAGGGTTCAGTATCAACATGATCGTGGCAGGACGGAGGATCGAACCAGCAACCTTTAGGTTGGGAGAAGACTACCCCTGAGCCATGCCGCCCCGAGGTGAAGATGTTGTACTTTTCTTCCCCCTCCACGTGAGCTGATATTTGGTTCCGGGAAAGAACAGCAAAACACAGCAGATCTGCATGATTTGCTGGCCTTGAGGGAATGTTTACCTTCTAATAAGAGCTCCGGCAAGATGATCGGGCGTTTGTGCACGTCATGCATGTGTGTGCCCAACCATAGCAGATTTACATCACGGATTTCAGCCGCTATCCTTAATATCCCCCTCTCTTTTTGAGTTGTTTGAAGAAAATGAGTGGATTCGGGATCAAGAGCCTTTCTGGTGGAATTTAGGTCTGTTTGAGGATTATGACTTCTTCATCCTGTACAAAGCCTGCAGAGAGCTGCACGCTGGCCCTCGGAGGCTTGGCTCACGGCTGCGTTGCGCACACAGATGTGGAGGTGATAAAACGCAGAAGAGACATGAGGGTTTGGAGCACACAGCTTCAAGATACGTAGGGGGGAAGTTTGATGAGATAAGAACATTCTCCTTCAATGTTGTGGACTTACAAAAAAGCTCACGTCAGAAAATGAAAAGTTCTGTTACATGGAAGTTGGGTTTGGAATCAACTCTCCCCAGTGTATGTTTTAGTCTGTTTCACGCATCAAACCTCCATCCATCTTCTCCCGTTTATCTGAGGTCAGGTTTGCGGGGAAAGCAGCCAAAGTCCAGAGGCCCGAACTTCCCTCTCAACAGCTGCTTCGTTCAGCTGCCTCTCGATGGAACCTGAGGCCTTCACAATCCAGTTGAAAGACCTAGTCTCTCCAATGTGGCCTTCTAGCGGTGGAACGTGCCCTGAACACCTCCCAAGGGAGGCGCCTCGGACACATCCTGATCGGATACCAGAGCCGCCTCATCTGGTTCATCTCAATGCAGAGGAGCGGCAGTTCTTCTTCAAGTTTCTCCCCGATGACAGTGCTTCTCATCCTCTAAGGGAGAACCCAGTCACCCTACGGAGGAAAGTCATTTGGGCCGCTTTTCCCCACGACCTTGCCCAAAGCTGGTGACCAACGGTGATGGTAGGAACGTAGCTCCAGCGGTAAATTGAGAGCTTTGCCATGCAGCTCCCTTTTCCGCATCACTGCGGAAACTTGCAGAGACCCGGACCTGTAGCTGCAAAACCGTATCTTCGCCTCGCTGCACTTAGAAATTCTGTAAGTGCTAAAAAAAAAGACGGTGACCGAGTGGTTAGCGTGCTGGCCACACAGTCAGGAGATCAGGGTTCGAATCTCCGTTGGGCATCTCTGTGTGGAGTTTGCATGTTCTCCCCGTGCGTGTGGGGGTTTTCTCCGGGTACTCCGCTTTCCTCCCACATTCCAAAAACATGCATGTTAGCTTCATTGGCCGCTCTAAACTGTCCATTAGAGTGTGAATGTTTGTTTGTCTGCCCTGCGATTGGCTGGCGACCAGACCAGGGCGTACCCCGCCTCCCGCCAAAAGTCAGCTGGGATAGGCTCCAGCATCCCCGCCACCCTAATGAGGATAAGCGGCATAGAAAATTTCTCTCCAATTATTTCCAGAATTACTTTCCAAATTATTCTTAGGATCCACTGTAAACAGAATAAAGCTGTAAAAAATAAACTCATGTGCTTCCTGTTTGCTCATTTTTTATGCTCAATTAAGTCACATCTAAGTGTCATTTTTTTTAAACGGTATATTAAAGTATTAATAAATAAAAAAGTAATTCCACTACTAGTCACAATGTGTCACGGGTGCCGGCAGCTGCCTAATGGACTTGTGATCTGGGGGGGCTGCGGAAAATTTGAACGCTCATTGGGGCAATTTCTGGTTTATTCTGAAGGACAGAAAAAAAAAATGTGCTTTTTTTGCACTCTCGTCAATGCCAAGCGCACTGTCATGTTTGCGAAATATAGACATTACATTTACAATGTAACCTTACACTCAATTTACTAGTCAAGGGGAAACACTGCCAACTAGTGGCCAAAGTGAGGAACTGGGGGGGGCTTGTCCGTATGAACCCAAATTTGTAGAAGATGCTAAACAACCAAATGTCAATTTAATGCACATGTGTTCTTATTTTAGACTTCCTGTTGACAGTATCTACACTTCCTTAATCCATTAATTACCAATAAGCTCCCGTATGAATGTGTATGTATTACTGACATTTTGAGCAGAAATATGTTGGTCTTTGGCGGAGCTTTGTGTGGATGTAGCTCAACTTCCCATTATGTTGTCGAGTAGATCGCCGCTTTTCCTGAGTGGTCTCAGAATGGTGGAAAAACATAAAAAAGTAAATTGACACATCCATAAAAATGTCCAATAAAAACTATATTTACTGTTATACTGTATATCAACACCTCGCTGCAAGTTTTAAGGCCTGTAGCCAAACAAAGTGCAAAATCTCAGTGTTTGAGAAAAAAAACATTATTAGTGCAGCATAAAGATGTAAATAAATAAACAGGATAACAAATGTGGGCTTTCTTACAGTGGTACAAGGATGCACTGGTCTACCTGTAGATTTTAGGGCGAATGAAATGCATTCAAAAAACAGCTCATTTTCCAACGAAAAAGGAAAGGCTCCTGACCAAAAATGTACCTGCGTAGACAGAAAACCGGACTGACTCAACAGCACCTCTGCTGGTCGCGGCCAAGCACTGCACCCCATTTCCTCTACATAGCTTAAAAATGCAATCAATCAATCCGCTTCACACAATCAGCTCTTTTTAAAAGCGGCCTTAATCACTTAGAGGTTATTTTTAGTTGATACAATTAGGTTCATCTGCACAATTTCTTGCAAGCAAATAGACAAACTAATATAACAATTTATAAAAGTAATTAAAGGAAGACTTCTTGATACAGCTCTTGAGGAAATAACGTGAGGAAATTGTGAACGTGTGCCTAATTTTGCGGCTAGTAATGGAGTCCCAGCCCCGCCTGGCTCCAGCATAATCGTAGTCGTAGTTCAACGTTGCAATATATTTCATCCGAGCACGTGTGCCCTTTGACCCCCCGTGTCCCTGCCGCATCGTGCACATAAGCTCCTCATCGTCCTGCCGAGACAAAACCGGCCGGCGGGCGGCGAGAGGAAGGAGCTTCTCGTGCAGACGGTGGCGGCGGGAACGCGGGCCCACCGCAGCCGCATCAATGACTGCCTCTCCCAGCAAGAACACACCGGCCTTCACTTTGAAAGGAAAATAAATTAAACAACAAAGCGGCGACACTGACATTCATGGCCGCTCAGTTTCGCGCACAGAGCAGCAGTTGCCGTTTATCCGGACGACTCTGTTACCTAACCGGGACATGGCAGCGCAAGCGCACAGTCGTGCTTGTGCTCGTCCGTGCAGCATACACATAATCAATAACGGAAGAATACGTACTGCGGGAGGCCTTAGACGCGCGGCCTGCAAGCGGGCGCGGACGAATGATTTTGTGCCACTTATGACAGCAAGGCGGATGCAGCGAGGAGAGCCGAGGGCCTTTTTTTAATCGTGCAAGGAGAGAATTCAATCAAACCCAGGAGGGCCTCCTCGCTGCATCTCCCTGTTCTAAATCCCAGCCCTTCCAAAGCCCAGCCTTGCCCATTTCTCTGCGTTATGCGCCCAAACCTGCCACCGAGTTCACAAATCACGATTCATCCGAGAGGAAACCTCCAAACACCCGTGTGTGTGTGTGTGTGGGGGGGGGGGTAAGCAAGCATCCCCCTCTGTGTTATTTGTGGCCTCTAAACTTTTCCCTTGAATTCGGAAAGTATGCAGGGGTGCAGCCGACATTGGCTACGCCTGCACAGTGCAGGGAGATTCAGACGCAGGAATGAAATCCACTTTTTCCGTTGACGTCACCCAGAAGCGTCTGGTGGGTGTGTGTTTACCTCCTCATCCAGTGTGTGTTTTCCGAAATACGTATTTTTGCATTATATGGTATACACAGGTACTCTTTTCATTGTGCTCTCCACCTGTGCAGCCTTCCGGTGTTCCGTGCAAAACCCAATGCCAGTGTGGGGGGAAAATACAAGACCTGACCTAAAAAAAAGTTTCCAAAGGTCAAAAATGAATCAAACTCATTACCTGTGCGAGAGAACGATCTCGGTGGCCGCAAACTCATTTAGCCGATTTTTAACCTCGATTTTCCTTTCAAACGGTCGCGTATTCCCAAAGGAGGGGGGCGTCCACCACCGCTCATTTACAACTGGAAGGGAATCATAATTATCCTCCACGGTCTGCTGGAACACAAAAACACCTCGGGAAGAAAAAAATGCACACCAGCCAGCAGATTATAGTGTGTGCTCGTTTCAACACGGCCCCTTTTCAAACCTGGGCCTGCCTCGGGGAACCCACACTAAACGGACGACGGCTACACCGGCTGGGGAGGGAAAATCCTTCTCAGCGGCCACCGAGGCCAGTTGCTCCCGCCTTATCCCGAGCAGTCTGCAGAAGAAAGCGACAGAGCGGAAGCTGAGGGAGGGAAAGGCGGCGAGCGAGCCCAGGGTGAGGGGCACTCAGTCTGTGCTGCCTCGTCCCTTTTTTCCTCTCTCCGCCGCTCGACTTTCTCCACGCGTGACCTTCTCGTCACGTTAGCACTGCCGAGTGCAGCACGATAGCCGCGCACGGGGACCCGTATAGCCTGTCATATATTGGAATTATGGTAATATTGCAGGGAAATAGACGGGAGAAGCGCTCGCTTGCCACGTACGGTGAAATGTGGCGTGAATATTACGTCACATAATATACAATAAAACTGTACAATGAGGACATTTAACACACAAAAATGGTTCTATTCCTAAATATATAGAATTATGTTGCAAAATATATGTATGTATTTAATTCAATTCATTTAATTCAAGATTTCTGGAGGGGGAAAGAAATGATCATGCAAATTGGACACGCGAAACTACTAAAATTATGTAATCTCCTCAGCGAATACTTATTGTGTTTTTCTTATAAGCATGGTGGGGGGGGGGTCACATGCCCTCTGAGCAAAGTCCAGGCTGTAAATGTGCACAATATTGCACATTATATACATGTCATTTCTGAGTGCACTCCAAGCGACGCAGCGTCAAATCTGTGTGACAGATTTAGGTGAATGCTGCGGAATGCGTGGGGAGAGCGGCTTCGGGCAAACTCGATCTCCAGCAGGCGGGAAGGAGCCGTGCTGAAGGCCCCAAACCCCACACACGGAGGCCGAGCTCGCAGCCGTACTTTCTTAGGTTTTCTTGTAAAACCACATATTTTCAGTCAGAATTGTTGCTTTTTTTTTGCATTAATAAATGCACAATAACCGGGTGTAATTATTGCACAATCACTGGAGGTGACTTTGCACCAGACAAGTGAAAAGTTCTGGTGTGACGTTGGACTGGTTAGGAGTTGTTTCTAGTGTAATGTCTCCCTCTTCTGGTGGTGGGAACCATGGATTTGGTAGATGCAGGCCCTTTAATTACATTGGGAATAAAAGCTGTGATCACGTGTGTGTGTGTGTGTCTTGAAGTTTACCAGGTCAGTTATCTAATTAAATCAGAACTATGCATTATTTAAAATGAACAATAATAAGTACACAGTAGCATGAAATGTGACAGCCCCCTGACATCTAGTGGGCAAATTCTAGACTGCAGTGTACATGTAATAATTAGCATTTTCCCATGGCAAAGAATATAGTGTAGAATATTGCAATGTTACTTTTCATGCAGTTCAGCTCCGCTGCCAGCAGGGGGCGGAAGAGAACAGATCATCACTTAGACTGTATGCCACAGATCTGTATAAAAACAGGGACCCTTAACGGCCAAGAGCCATGAAAAGTAAATAAAATAAAACATGTATAGATATTTTTACATCAATACAACTGCACGTGTGTATGTTTAAGCCAGACCAACAATTGTAGAATATAATACGTCTCTGAATTGAACCTTAACAACATGGTTACACTGAAGCGCTCCAATAATAAATAAAAAATAACATACAAAATGTTATAATAAACTACTTACCATTAATGCATAGTGTTGCTCTGCGGAATTAGCTAGCTGACTAAGTAAATAATATATAACGGAGGGTAGTTTATTCTATGACCTTTCAGTGACCCGGGTGGGCCACTGCAATATGCAGTACTGATTGCGTTTCGCTGTCGGACCCGGAGAATACCAAAAGGACCGCTGGCAGTGGCCCAGGCGGAAAATGGAAAGAAAGATTAAAATGCATAAAAAAGTTGTGTATTTTGAAGTTTACTTTTAACACTGTGATGTCAGTATTGCTTTACTTTCAAAGGTCAGCGAAAAATAATATCAATAAATGACTGTTATCATTTTAAGACATGTCTTTCAATATTTAAAACCATTATCAGGACACAAAACTGTAGGGCAAAGCAAACTATCCATGGGGCTGATGGAGCATGAGTGGTCCACCGGTCCATGCATTAATGAAGCTGTCATATTAGTATGAAGTATTTAGTATTTAGTAAAAAACACAGCTGCTGCTTAGCATCCCAGCCTCCGGGGCGCTACAAGGAGGGCCTTACAGATGTGTAGACATTTGATGTCACTTTATTTGGGAAGGTAATGCCATTTCAGAGAAACTCTATTGAGATGCTGCGGCGTGACCTTCAAAAAGCGCTTCATGCTGGAAAATCCTCCAATGAGGCTGAATGACAACAATTCTGCAAAGATGAGTGCGCCAGAATTCCCCCGCAGCGCCGTATGGGAATGTCGGATGGCGGTTGTTGGTGATAAGGGTGGCCCAACCAGTTACAATATTAGGTTTAGGAGTCGATCACTTTTTCTCCCTTAATAATAAAATAACTTAATCATTTACTAATATTTGATATTTTTTAATTGTATGAAATGTTTAAGAGTGACAAACATGCAAAAAAAATATAAATCTGATTTTTTGTGGATATATGTTCATATATATCGTATACATCAGTTCTCTCAGTGGGTGTATTTACCAAATAATGGATTAATATGATATGTAATATATACATATATATATATATAATATTATGCAATTTTTCAACACACTGCTTCTTCCTGTTGAATTTTGAAACTCTACACATGAGGTGTACTCAATTGGACATATTCCAATCAAAGCAAAACGAAAACTGTACTCATGTAACGGTCGTGAAACCTTTGAGACTCATCTGAACTTTAGTGTTCTACAGTACTGTACAAATGTCAGCCAAAATAGTTATGCTGCTTTTGACCAATAGAGGGCACTGCTGTCTTTATAATAATGGACGTGCCATCAACAAGCTGAAGGGTTAAAGAGTGGAGATTTGCAGGTGCAAAGGGTTGCACACATTGTTTTTTTGTTGTATTTATTGTTTTATTTTTATAGTGTTCACATAATTTTTTTAAAAAAATGGCAGGAATGAAAGTTGCAGTATCAATAAGTTAGCTGGTTGGTACCTGCATGTTGGATGGACAATATAATGTACTGTACCATCAAGCACAAAGCTACTCAGTATAGATCAAAACGAGGGCCACAGTTGTAACAAATGTGCATATTTGCACATTTATCCATAGAGGTAAATAATAAGCTCCCATGATAACTTATTTAAACAATGCACGAGGGGAAATGGCATATCGTATACTCTCATAGGTTATAGAACTCAATATTATTTGATTCAAAGGGAATACATTTGGAAGACACATTGAGGGGGTCATATTTGCCAAGAAGCTAAATAAAAGGGTAATGACGGCCAAAATCGAAATGATCGAGACAGACTTTAGGTAAAAAGAACACACGTCAATATTTCTGTGAGGCCTTTGTATGAAGTTCTGGACTCCTTTAGAGCAGCTGCACACGATAACCCAAGCGTTGAAAAGGCGCCGGACTTCACAAAACTGTCCCGTGTGAAGTGGCGTTTACAAATGAGCATACTTTTCTTCCTGCTGGCTGGGAACCACTTTTGCCTGATGCTTGCCTCTTTAGGAAAGCTAAACAAAATTAGCTTTTCCTCACACCCAAACAAACATTTTCTGGTTGCCATTGGTCAACGTACTAACATGGTGGAATTCTCGACAACAGAGCGAAGGAGAGCTAGGGCAGGGCAAGCCTACAGCATGTACCTGGGCATGCCCATATAAGGAAGTCCAGGTTGCGTGACGTCAATGGAACTCGGTGTTAAAAAACGTCTTGCATGGGTCATTATCCGATGCTTTGGCATTGTTTAACTCGAGAATACAAGACTGTAACAACAGATCAGAAAAGTGGCAAAGCCGCACGGGGGTCAATTGGTTAGCATGTTGGCCACACAGTCAGGAGATCTGGGTTCGAATCTCTGTTGGGCATCTCTGTGTGGAGTTTGCATGTTCTCACCGTGCGTGTGTGGGTTTTCTCCGGATACTCGGGTTTACTCCCACATTCCAAAAACATGCATGTTAGGTTAGCTGGCAACTCTAAATTGTCCAAAGTCAGCTGGGATCGGCTCCAGCAAACCCACGACCCTGATGAGGATAAGCAGTATAGAAAACGGGCAGATGGAAAAGAGGCAAAGCATAATAGGTCCCCTTTCAGTTTGTTTTTCTTTTCGCTGTTGCACATCCTGCTGATCTTGGTCCCAAGGACTCGTACGATGGGTCACTGTATGCAGTTTGCAACCCCTGGTTTTCCACCGTGATTGTTGACCTGCAATGAATTGATATCCACTTGGCAAGAACAGTCGTCAGCCTGCGGGTTGCAGAATTCTTCCAGTTTATTTTTGGCAAAGAGACTCGCTAATTTGCTAACGTCTTCATTGCTAATGCTAGCTGTGGCTGCAATTGCGACTGGGGACTTTGCGTTGATGTGGTCGGCTGAACTAGCTCCTTCAGTGGTAAGCAAACTCCTTCTCGCAAAGAATCCCAATCACTGTACCCTTGTCAGCGGTGCCAATTTGACGACCTCAACGCTAATCGCCTTGCCCTCCCGACCACAAAGGCATCGGCTGATGTCAAAGAAGCCCAGTCACAATGGCAGCCAACCAATTTCGACTTCAAAGAATTCATTGCAAATCATACTATGATTTGAGAGCCCCGGAGTATTTTCTTGTATGGAAGAAAGTGCATATCAGATACTGTGCACAATATGTTTTGCAGCTTAAAAGGTGGAGTCCGGATGATTCCGCAAGATTGATTCCCTCCTCTTTCCTCCGATGTCACGTGAATTATTTATGGTGGATCTCGAATCGGTGGCAGGTTTACAGTGTGAGCAGCATGGGGGATTTTGCAGGAAGCAAAGGAACACTTCGTCGCCACCCCTGCCGTGCGAGTCGACACCAGACTGGAAAACCGTCACAGCCCGTATCTGACGAGAGCGCAGCATCTCGTTATCGATGACTGGTGTGTGTGTGTGTGTGTTTGCGCGGACATTAGCATGTAAATGTGCGTCTGTGTGGCATGACGTGTTCCTTTTTGGCCGTAGACGACCAACGTAGGGGATGTGAGACTTTTAAATTGACCATCAAGCGACAACGTGACAGCCCTCCGACCTTTACGGCGTGCCTGCCAGTCGCCGTAACACACACATTCTCACGTTTCCGCTGACGTCTTCTCTTGAACTTTCCTCCTCACCGCCTGTTCAGTGTCTCCCCCCAAAGGCAGTGATTTGTTGCCTTAATCGGCGGCATGAGGACAAATGTCCTAGCGGTAGCAAGAATGGTGTTCATTGGCACAACGGCAACGGCCACGGTTGCTGAGATTCAGCTGCTGCCGCTCTTTGGCGGACTGTGGATTGCTCATTGACTCATCCAGCAGCAGCGTTTCCTAGCAACGCCTCTTGAACGTACTGTACAGTGTACTTCCCCATCTCATGGGCGCCTTTAATAGTCGGCCTTGCATTTTCCATGCAAGCTTTGTTAAGAGATGTATGCCGCACTACAATCCTACACGGTTTTTTTTTGCCACTTCTGTGGCTCCACGGAAGAAAATAATGAATGGGGGGGACGGGGGTGGGGGTGGGCTGGGGGGTGGGGGTAAGTCAATGCATGGAGCTAACATGCTGGTTAACCATCTCTGAAATGAGCTGCCCTCGAATAATGCCGGCATTTCTTTGACCGCAGCTTTTTCACATCAGCGGTTGCTTTAACAAGTGCTAGTGATTCAGCAGCGCGACCTGTCATTACGAACCCGCTCGAGTGCATACGTCCTGGCGTGCCACAATAGCGACGGCTCTCTGGCCTCGGCTAGCTGGGCCGGAGAAACGTTTCAAGTGCAACTATGCAGCACATGAAGTTGAAAGAAGCACTAAAGCAGGAGTGCGTCAGAAGATGGCGAGCTAAGCTGCAAGAGCAAGAGTTTGCAGGTGATGAATATCATATATTGTTGTTTCCCGAGTCTGGCTGGGAGGTTTATGGCCCCTGTAAGGGCTCCAAATCATGCTGTCGACAGACCGTCTATATTTGCCGGCGCAAGCCGTGACCCCTGCTGCCTTGAGACATTGCGGCCATTATCGCTGTGTGTCGCCACACGTGGATCACGCCTGCGCGTATTCGTTCGAGACAGCACATATGTGGAGGTAAGCACATGTCTGTTAAAATGGAGGGTTTTTTTTCATGGCGTAAAGTGAGCGGCCTAAACATCTCGGTGCACTGGTGCACCGAATCCAGGGTGTACCCCGCCTCTCGCCAAGTCAGGCTGTAGTAGGCTCCAGCATACCCCCGCGACCTTAGAGAGAACAAGCGGCATAGAAGTATGGCTCTTTGGAAGTACTAAATGAAAAGCAACACAATTTCCGACGGAAATAAATGGCAAAAAAGTCTTACTTACCAGCCAGTACATTAGCGTGTGTAACAAAGACGTGTCGTTTCATTAAGGCGATCGCAAAGACTCAAAATAATCCACATTTTTTGTATTAGAATTATTAGTTTTTAGGGTTTTTTTTATTTTTAAAAATGCACATTTGATTAAACTGCATGCATTCTTGCCCTAAATCAGCGCTTTTCAAGGCGGGCGGTGGAAGGCAAAGGCTGGGAGTACTTTCAATCTGCAGACCTACCAACATGTACCAATTTATTGTACTTGACATGCAATTTGACTCTTGAATAGGCTTATTTGCTTCACAGCGCTCCATTTTGTCGCATATCCCTGGTTTGAGTTTCGAGTTCAATTTGTACAGTACAGACAAATAAATGGATATTATCAGTTTCTCAATAGTGTTTCAAATTGGGAGGGGGTGTGAAAACATTTCTGTCCCCTGGGGCGGGCGTGACAAAAAATAATTGGGAAAAACTGGCCTAAATCAATCATTGTTAAGCATAAAAATGGCGAAATGAACGAAAATTCAAATATAAGGCATTCAGAAGATGCATTTGAAGACGTGATATGCAGTAACGCCTGCAGCGAGGAGTGTACTGTATTGTGTAGTTTGGAGATGCTGTTTAGAGTTTGAGCCATAGAGAGCAGTGCAGGAGATGAATCCTTAGAACTGTTCACGCTGTGCTTTGAGCACATGCGTGTAAGGCATTGTGCCCTGTGTCTGTGTCAAATAAAAAGGCTGACAAATTTACAACCATCCAGGCGCTGTGTCATTAGGCCTCTAATACATTACATTGATGAGACAATAGCAACCGCAGGAAGAGCGCTGTCCAGGTGCTAATGTATGATTCAATATTATGTTTTCTTGATGTCCTATCTTACACTCTTTCTTATTGCCTGTTATTATGTCTACTATATTGAGTAAAATGAGTGTAAAGATAACTAAGGTGTGTTATTTTCTGTGTAGGGAGCTCTAATGTTTAAAGAAAAAACATATTTAGAAGGTGGTAAACAGGTTGATGAAACTGTAAGCCACGCTCCCTTTTGTTCTTAAACCTGATTGGACAGTTACTTGATGCATTCAATGCAGCAGATTCTGTGGGAAAATGTGTTGTCTTGCTGGAAATTACATAACAATGGTTACGTTACAGTCGTCTCTTGCAATATCACGGTTGGATTATCACTCCCTCAAGATATCGGGGTTTTCAGAAAGGAATGAATTAATAAATTATCACTGTTTTGTGGTAGACTGTGGTCAAATATTAGTCAAAACCATGGTTTTCAATTGATTCAATCTTCAATTGTGATTAATCACATTTTGTCCATAGTTAACTTGTAATTAATCACAGAGAAAGTTTTAATCTATGATAGACGTGCCTTCGAATGGTAATTTTAAAGTTCTATCAACATGAGGCTGGATAAAATGTTTGCTTAATGCAAATTTGTTTATTAAGCAATTCTATTTTTTTAAACAGCTCAAAACAAAATGGACCACAGTGTTGTCATTTTTTTTTCAACTTTTATTGTAGTTTTGGATGCCCTGTCCGCCAACTGGAACAAATAGGCACAAACACCAATGAAGAAGAAGCCAGCACACCAACAAAGAATAAGCAGCTACAAATTGTTCAAATTTAAACGATTCCTCCTATTTCGTGTGGAAATGGTACATTTTGCCTTCTTGTCATTTTGGCAAACCCAGACCCAAGAGGTCATACCATCCCAGCGTAAAGGAAATGAAGGAAATCAAAATCAACTTTAATTATCTGATCTAAAACGTTCTAAAAATGTTCTTCTGGTGAAACCAGTCCTTTGTTCTTTCATGAAGCTGAAAGGTGATATTCATCTTCAACTTTCCAGCAGACATCCAAAATGTACTGCTATTTGGGACTGTTCAGAATTCTCTCCACCTTGACTAAAGCTTTAGTTCCAGCTGAAGAAATAGACGCCCTAAGCATAATGGTGGCACCTCTATGCTTCACTGTGGGAATGCTCTTAAGGCCATGCTTCATCTTACAAAGAAAATCAACTCTCAGTCCCAACTTCATTTTGCAAAAAAATGTATCAGGTCTTTCACGTGTGGGAAAATGTGATGAAAGGAAGGATGAATTTCTGTCCATAATTCCAATGTATGCTTGGTGCACTGTGAAGATTTATACCTAAGGGTGTCAATTTTAATTAAAACGTGGCGATATTTCGTAATAGGGACACGGCAGTGCACAAGGTACGATTGGAACCGCACATTAAACCTTCCAATCCTACCTGCATTCGGTGTTCCCAGCATCAGTCGCTCCCAACGTGTGGCCGATTTTTTGCATCGGAGTTCCAAAGTTGCCGCAGTGTTAATGTCCGAGCTGTAGCTACATTTGATCAAATCTGTTTAAGATTTGTCAGATCAAAACATCTATCAAAACAGAGTTTTTATTTCCAGTGTTCAATACTTCCTGGTCAAGCACTGTAGCATACTGGGAACTGTAGCATTAACATGAAGCTGATCTACTGCAATCTGTAATCTATTTTAGTGTGTCATTACATAAATACACGTCAACGGTAATAGTTAGTAGTAGCAACTACAACTGACAACATGATTTTATCCTTTAAAATTTTTAGTTTTTGTTTTCATTTGATGAAAAATAACATCTTGGCCTGGTAATTTGTGACTAGAGGAACTAATATAGGTTTTCCACGTAGGCCCTTTCCACAGGGGGATGCTCCTGAGATATCTTTTTTTTGGCGGGTTGAAAAAAAAAATCCACATTGTGCCAGATTAGGCACCAGTTGCATCCAGACGGGAACGGATCACTTAAGTCCAAGCGATTTCATACATGCATGTGGTGCTACACACATAAGGAAACATGTGACACACCGAACCACAGAGAAGAAAAAACGTATACACATACGTCCGTCGTCTTCCACTTTCCAAGGCTCATCTAGACTTAAAAGAAGTACTTTCCAGTTTTGATATGAAAACGTTTCAGTGTGGATAGCTCTTTGTGGTGGGTGACTTCTTATACAACTATGACCCGATGCATTTCCGTTCTATTCCATTCCATTGTTTTTCGCTTATCCGGGTCCGGGTCGCGGGCACAGCAGTCCAGACCTCCACCGGAAGGACACCAGGGCATTCCCAGCGTATCCTAGGTCTGCCTAGGATTGCCTTTTTCCCGGCTGGGCATGCCCAGAACACCTCACCGGAAGGCATCCGGACTAGATGCCTGAGCTCCTCCTGGACGGCCGAGCTCCTCACCGTACATCAACATTTCCCCACCGCGAACATATACATCAGCTAATGTCCTCTGCAGGTCGACATGCATGAATATTAGGGTCTGCAGTTCCTCACCCTCAAGCAGGAAAGCTCTCGCAACTTTAGTATCCTGAATCATGTTTGACTTGCAGCTCACCCACCTCTCCGTTTCGGTTTTTGTTTTATTCATGTCCGATTTTTCACTTCGTCTCCACGCGCCCGGACCCTGCGATTGCCACTTGACTTGCAGCATCCAACATCAGTGTCAAACCCAGTGTTACCATCCCTGCTTGGAGGTGTCGATTGTTTGTGTTGTTTTTGTTTGTCCCCCCCCCAACTCACTTTCTCTTCTCTCTTGTTGTACCTGTTTCTCCCTAGAGCTTTTCCACGAGGTGAAAAAAAGATGTTGACTCCCATTTGGCTGACATCGCATCAGATGTGCAGTGCGGCGCTCCGCTGCCTACCGTCAGAAGCCGCACTGAATTAATCAGGCGTCGGCTTCACATGTAACTCCACTGGCGGGCACTGTTGTTTTTCGGTATTGACAAAAAAATGAAGTGCATTTTGCGTGAAAAGATCCTAGAAGTGGTGCAATGGGGCCTCACGTCATGTCTGTGTCTAGGAGGATAAAATATGTTAGCCGAGGGTGCCGTCGAGTTTTTCATTTTCTTTAATCGCAGTCATCTGAATGCTTAATCACTCTTTAGTGTAACTGACTGTGAGGGAGAAAGGTGACACTGATAATTACCAAGCTGAGATAAGATTCTATTCAAAAATGTGTCTAATTAAAACATTGAAGCCCCATCCACTCCAAAAAAAAGAACGTTAAAGCAGTCAGTGTGAACCCTCGCATGTTCTGCTGTTTTGCTTATTAATCCTGTGAACAATGTTAGGTTAGGTAACTCGTTGATATGCATAACAGTGGAATTCCAAATTTGAACACAAATCGACCAAAAATCACACAAAAAACAATCATCTTTGCAGAATTGTCGTAATTCAGCCACACTGGAGGCTTTTCCAGCATGGAGCCCCAAGGTGGCCCGGACTTTCACTAGGCCATATCAAGTCTTCATTTGTTTTTCTTCAGCCACTAGAGGTGGGCTAGCTGGTGTGTTTTGGATAAATGTTCCTGCTGTAGAACCCACATTAGTTTCAACTTGAGGTCACGAACAGATGGCCAGGCAGTAGAATTCATGGTTCTTTGTATCACAGCAAGTCGTCCAGGTCCTGAACCAGCAAATCAGCCCCAGATCATCACACCACCACCACCACCATATTTTATTGTTGGCATGACGTTCTTTTTCTGAAACGTGGCATTACTTTTACACCCCGCCTAAAACTTTTTTCTTGTCAGACCACAGAGTATTTTTCAACACGTCTTGGGGATCATCAAGATGTTTTTTGGCAAAATTGAGATTAGCCTTGATGTTATTTTTATTCAGTAGTGATTTTTAGAACTCTGCCATGCAGGCTGTTTTTGCCTTGTGCCTTTCTCATGGTGAAGTCATGAACACTGACCTTAACTGAGGTAGTAAGTAAGGCCTGCAGTTCATTAGATGTTGTTGTTGTTGTGGGGTCTTTTATGACCTCTTGGATAAGTCACACTCTTGGGGTAATTTTGGTTTGGCCACTCCATGTCTTCGCCATTTGTGGGCACCCTGTAGGTTTGGATTTTGTGTTCAGTTGTGTTGTCATTGACTAATATTTAAATTTGTTGATAGTCTGAAACATTTACATGAGACAAACATGCAAAAAATGAAGAAATCAGGAAAGGGGCCGACACTTTTTCACACCACTAGCTCTTGTTTTGGATACCATTGGGGACCCAACGCTGCAGGCTTAGTTGTGCTATTACACAACCACATATGCTGTATCTGGACATAGATCATTCCAAGGCCATCTTCTTGGGAGAGGACAAAATGAAATGAGGAAGTGCGAGTCAGCAGTAAGAACACACAGCAAGGTGATTAAAGTTAGTCCTGCAGGCCCTTTCTGGGTGCAGCAGATTAGGACGATGCAACTCTCACATCTTCCTCAAAGCTGGAGCTATTTGATGTGACTCCAACAGAGCTTGCCATGTCCTAAGCAAGCATTTGTTGGCTGCAGATCACAAATATTATTAATAATGGCTTTGTTGGTGCATCGGTAGTCGTTAGGATTACTCCCACCAAATAGAGAGAAGTTTTCTCTTGTTTGACTTGTGTGCTAGTTAGTTAGCAGAAGTACAACACGGGTATTGGATGGGATAGTAAAAGCTGGCCCAGCGTATTACATTGCCACGAGGCAAAAGAACTGCGTGCTTGACTTGCGCTACGCCTCGGTGGGTGGGGTATATAAATCGCTGCCTATGTGTCCCTTTGGTCGACCCGTTCCCTAATAGTGTTTTTCTGATGCCAGTGTCCAAGCAGGCTTTTAAACGCCTGCAGCCAGAAGTAAAAACTGTTAAATGCTGGTCTGAGGAGAGTATTTCAGCCAATGACAGAGTAAATAAAGTAAATCAATATTCTTGCTAGGGCTGCACGGTGGATAAATGGGTAGCATGTTGGCCCCACAGTCAGGAGGTTCAGGGTTCGAATCTCCGTTGGGCATCTCCGTGTGGTGTTTGCATGTTCTCCCCGTGCGTGTGTGGGTTTTCTCCTCGCTTTCCTCCCACATTCCAAAAACATGCATGTTAGCTTCATCGGCCGCTCTAATTTGTCCATTAGAGTGTGAATGTTTGTTTGTCTATACGTGCCCTGCGATTGACTGGCAACCAGTCCAAGGTGTACCCCGCCTCCCGGCAGAAGTCCGCTGGGATAGGCTCCAGCATACATGCGACCCTAATGAGGATAAGCGGTATAAAAAATGGATGGATGCACCATCTCGCTAATTGAACAATACAGTAAGAAGAAATGTCATGCGGTCGGCACAGCACCGACGCATCCTGAAGAGGTCCAGTGTGCATGAACCGGAAGGTGCTGGTAAGTGCCGTGCTTGCGGTAAGGAAAAGCCAGCATTTTTTTACTTTACTTAATACACAAGCAGCAGTGCTGGCCTGAGCTAGATTTACAAACACGTCTAATTTAAGATATTTTTGCGCTGTGCTGAGTGAATGCATGAACCTGGCTGCCAGCCTATAAACCCAACCTCACCAGAAAGTGATCATTTACAACAAAGTATCAGAACTTTTCCTGGAAAAGAATTCGGGTGTTTTGCGTTGTTTCAGATACAAGGTAATAACTAGCTCTGTCAAAGTTAATGCATTAAAAAATAATAATTAACGCACGTTTCCTTTCACAAAACATTTTTTTAATGCGCGATGAAAGTTTGATCCTCGGCCCACACTTTTGTTTCAGGAAGCAGCGCTGATCGTGGAGCCACAAGCGGGAACAAATATTGAGCAGAAATGGCGTCTTGATTGGTAAATTTAGCGTCAAAGACCTAGCAGATGGCTAGTTATTAGTATAACTGTGACTAACGGTTATAACTGAAGTTATTTGTATCTACTGTCACTGTGATTTGAGTTATCACGGATTATGTTGCCTGCTGGAGGGTAGCAAGAAGTTACTGTATCACCCCCGGCATTTTTAAATTGTCATTTACTGTACACACGAGTGTATCAACTATCGAGTGTTTTTTTAGATTGGAGCAGTCTCTCGGCTGATTTTTATGTTTTGAACTTTGAGCTAAAATTTGGATTACGAGACAATATTTAAGGCCAGGCATAGTCAAGGACAGCTATTTGGGGGCTTGTGTCAACGAGACCATGGCTGACGTCGAGCATGAAATTAGAGTTAGCAGCGCAGTAGCTAGTCAGCGGGAAGGATTTACAACACAACAGTAAAAAAGTTATAATTTATCATTTACAAATTATATTATTTATGATGTATTGTGAATGACAGGAACAACATCAAAGTTGAAGCACAACATAATTACAGAACCACCATCCACCAGTACAAGCCTGGACTTTGTTTTTCAGAGAGGTTGTGTACCACAAATATGCACATTAGCACTAAACAAGATCATCAAATCTCACCTTTATGCATCCTGATACATACTGATACCACATGATATCAGTGTTTGTCCCCTAAATATTAGCTCAATACAACACAACAGAACACACAACACAGTTTTTAAAAATTTGTTTTTATTAATAAGGGAGAAAAAAAATCCAAACCCACATGGTCCTGTGTATAAACATGACTAATTAGTGGTTGGGCCACCCATAGCAGCAACAACTGCAACCAAGCGTTTGCGCTAACTTGCCGTGGATCTTTTACGGCACAGTGGAGGCGTGTTTTTCCTCTTGGAACTCTGCCATGCAGACTGTTTTTCTTAGGACTGAGTCATGAAAACTGAACTTAACCGAGACAAGTGGGGCCTATTTGAATGTTGTTTTGGGGTCTTTTGTGACCTCTTGGATGAGTCGTCGCTGCACTCTTGGGGTATTTTTGGTTGGCCTGGCAAGGTTCACCACTGAACTGTGGATAATGGCTCTTACTGTGGTTCACTAGAGTCACAAACATGTGATCAGATCACAATTAATTTCAGTCATGTTGTGTTTTTCACTTTTTCACACAGGGTCGTGTAGGTTTGGATTTTTTTCACCCCCCATAAATAATAAAAAGTTGAATTTAAAATCAGCGTTTGTGTTCAGCTCAGTTGTCATTAGTATTTCTAGTTAATTACTAGTTAGTAATGTCACTAGTATTTAAATGTGTTTGTTCATATAAAACATTTTAGTGGGACAAAAATTATAAATAATAAGAAATAGGGCGGGGGGCACACCTGTATGTCTTATTTTGTGTTATTATGTCTTACACTGCATATTGGGACATATGAGTGTAGAGGAGACTGCAGGGGTGTTATTTCATGTCTAGAGGGGCTTAAAAAGGATTTTTTAAAAAGTCAGAAACGGGTTTTCTATGCTCTACCCATGAAAATATTCAACTTATAAATAAGGCATCCTACTTGGGTTGGCTCTGCAACCAGTTTACTGCAATAAACGAGAGATTACTGCAATAGTTTGATTTTTTATCCTGTAAAGATAGTTCATTCGTTTTGTGCTTATACAAAGATTGTTTGTCAAATTCTGGTCAGTGCCTGATTTGGGATCATAAAATATTTACACGAACATGTACAGTCGTTGTGCACGTACATGCTGACGTGCATGTTTTATATGATATTTATATTGTATGGGCATACGTAAGAGCAAATATGCCTTGAAGGCCGATTACATATTCCATGTCCATATGTCCCTTATATATTACTTAAGGGGATAATCACATTAGCTTAAGTCATTCTTGACCTCCTTGCAGAAGATTTGAATAGATCATAAATAGTTCTAATGTGATCAAATTACCAACTGCGCCGACCTAACGACAAAGCGGTGAGGTTGCAATGTCGAATGATGTCGCATATTTTAGCGCTATTATTCATGGTAATTGTCAATTTGAGATGCAGTGGAGCAAATGATTTGATGATGTTTTGAAGGCGACCAAGGTCTCACTGCTTCGTCATTGCTTTCACTGTTTCCCCGCATGCAGAGACTGCCATTGTCCCGCACATAGATGGTGCCATCAGCGCAGATACATTAAACATGAGCCATGAGCTGGGCGCTGGAATAAAATGAAACAGATGGTAAGCATATTTTGAGCTGAGCCAGAGTGATTAATTCTCTCCATGATGACACAGCATAGCCTGTAACAACTCTAAAAACCTCTAACTAGCAAGTGGTACAAGTCTTTGGGATGCCACTGGAGCATATCAGGATGTTTTTCCACTGAAACACACCCTTGAACTTTCAGTGCATGTGGGTTGCATGTAGAGCTTAAACCGGGTCCGATACCATATTTGCTCTGAATAACGCCCCTGTTCAGTTAATTTTTTTTATTAGCTTCACGATATGGCAGTACCTTCATTCGAAGTATGATTAGTGGCAGGCATTGATCTGCTTTATCTACTCTCACTCTTTCACACACAGACACAATACAGACGGTGGCTCTCTGCTTGCCAGGCTCAAGTTCTCTATTTAGGTTTGTGATATTTAAAGTTAGTTAGTAAATGTGTTAGTTTTGTAACATTTGGCAAGACCGAGCTATATAAACGGCTGTGCCTGTGTTTTTTTTCCCTGTCCGCTTGCTTCTAATTTGGCTGGTGATAGACAGTTGGAAAACTTTGCTCTAGTACTGAACAGTGCGTTTGAGAAAAATACAGGGAACATTCACGGCTGGCAGATTATTTCTCAATTTCTTCGATCAAAAAATCTAAATCAAGCCTTACAGATCACTTAGACATATACAAAATTTGATTGAAGCCCCACCCACTTCGGCTTAAACCACACCCACTTCCGGTAATGCCTCGCCAGCTCCGAAAACAGATACAGATACAAATTTTTTATATTATTATTATTAAACAACGCTGTGTTATGTTTTGTGTCTGGCGTTTCTTTGTTTTTGTGGCGTCACATGCTGGGCATTCATTGTTATTTCTTCATGCCCAGACGACTTGAGTGCTGAGTAGAGGCGGGCAAGGAGACACGCCTGTGGCAGATTGGCAATTAGGCCTACTTAAGGCGGCTGTCACAGAGAAAGTTTGCAGAGTTGTTTCCAGCACATTCTAGTGCTTCGTGGTGCTGGTCTCAGAGGATTACCTGCGCAAACCTCTTCATAGTATTTTCTGATACCTTCTTAGGGAAGTAACCATTGTTCTGCTTCAATCCGACGTCCTTCTGTGTCCTCTTTTTTGGTCTGCTGATTTCTTGTTTTTTGTACTAGCACTCTGCTTTGTCAGACTTTCAAGCTTGGTTTTTATTTATGAACTTAGTTTCGTTTGTACTTCTTCCTGGCCACAGTGCTACACGTGATGTTGGACTTTGATTGTTTGTGCTTGAGACCCCGATAAAGACCTTGGACTTGCTGTGCACACCTCTGCCTTGCATCTTGGGTTCCTACCCACACCAAAACGTAACACTTTGGCTCTGTTTCTACTGAGTTGTACAGTGTCCTGTTATTAATAAATACCATTTATCATCATAATGACCAAAGTTAAAACAATAAGTTGTTATAGAATACCGAGAGACATAGTCTCTCCAATGTGTCCTGGGTCTTCCTCGAGGCCTCCTACCGGTCTGAGGTGCACTGAACACCTCCACAGGGATGCGTCCAGGAGCCCACCTTATTGTGGTGGGGGAGTTTGCGTTCCCAATGATCCTAGGAGCTAAGTTGTCATAGGGCTTAAATGCCCCGGGTTGGGTCTCGCATGACAGTCCTAGGGGAGTAGTAGTAGTAGTAATTTTATTCGGTCATTTCAAACAAAATGCACACCATCAAATACATGTATACATACATAATAATCCTCTCATGACCGAAAGGGTTTAGGCTGAAGTAACAGATACTTATTACGCCTAACCCTGTTTAAACTATAAGAAAATCCCAAGATAATACAGCGTATTAACAGACATATGCAATTTTACAATGTACAAACTAATATATATAAGAAAAAACAAAAAACAAAACACCAGCAACAAAAAATAAATAGAATAAATAACACAATAATGTGCCGGCTCATTCAGATGCCCTATAACTTTCAAAAAGCAATCTTTTATACAGACTTTTAAAAGCTACAATTGTATTGGATCTTTTTAATGCATCAGCGAGGTTATTCCATATACAAACTCCTCTAAAAGAAATACAATTCCATTTTTTATTTGTTCTAGTTTTAGTTTTTTTTAAATATACCTGTTCCTCTGAGGCAGTATTGACTCTCTCTAAGTTCAAATAAGGTTTGTAGACATGGAGTGACGAGACAAAGAGTGGTTCAACAGACCCCAGTGATGAAAAACACAAATGGACCAAGTTTTTCCTCGCTCGGGGCCCCCCTATGGAGCCAGGCCTGGAGGTGGGACACGGTGGCGAGCACCTGGTGGCCAGGCCTGCACCCATGGGGCTCGGTCGGGCACAGCCTGAAGAGGCAACGTGGGTCTCCCTTTCCATGAGCTCACCACTGGTGGGAGGGGCCACAGGGGTCGGGTGCATTGTAAACTGGGAGGTTGACAGAGGCGGGAGCCTTGGCGGTCCGATCCTCGAGAGACGTGAACTCACCAAAACGCCACCAAGTACGATGTTATCAGTGCATTACCATTTACTGATTTAGTGGCCAACGGTAGTTTATTCTGTCCTGTTTTTTTTTTCAAAATGCTCAAAGGGCTTTTCTTTTAATCCGAGGTGCTTGGTCTCCTTGTACCGACGCAGTTAGAAAGCCATTGTTCGTATATTATGCAAAGCGAGCTTGGTATGTACATCCGCGATAAATCCATATCCAAACTAGGCTGTGATGTCAGCAGTGAGGTGGCTGAGTGATGTTTTCAATCGGACGTATTTGGAGAGAGCCGGTAGGCCCTTGATCGTCACTGAGGGTGTGAAAATGACCTCAGCAAAGTATGAGTTTTTCACTGACCACTTTCTTGCAAGGTACAATATGGAGACCTGCCCCTTCTGTAGCATAATGACCTCCATGCTTGACAATGCAAGATGCAAAAAATACCTCTCTGTCAGTGGTTGCCATGGGCATAAAACAAGAGAGAAACTGGTTGGTTGGCCCCCTTTTTTTCCCTGACCTCAACCCAAGTGAGAAATTATGGTGCATTGTCAAGCAAAAACTCTACGAGGGTGGGAGGCAGATCGCAAAACAAAACAACAGCTGTGGGAGGTTCTGACATCAAGAAATTCAAGCAGAAACACTCAAAAAGAACAAGTTCAATGTAAGAAAACGTTAACGGAATACAAATTCGCTTCAAATACATTAAAATTTTTGTCTAAAGGTTGATGACGTAAAAACCATGATGACTGTAATTGATATTGACTCTTTAGCAAAATCATCAGAGAAAAATTTCCATCCATCCATCCATTATCCTCCGCTTATCCGGGTCCGGGTCGCGGGGGCAGCAGCTTCAGTAGGGAAGTCCAGACTTCCCGGTCCCCAGCGACCTCTTCCAGCTCCATCGGGAGGACATCAAGGCCTTCCCAGGCCAGCTGTGAGACATAGTCCCTCCAGCGTGTCCTAGGTCTTCCCGGGGGCCTTCTACCGACTGGGCATGCCCGAAACACCTCACCAGGGAGGCATCCGGACTAGATGCCCGAGCCACCTCAACTGGCTCCTCTCGATGTGAAGGAGCAGCGGCTCTACTCTGAGCTCCTCCCGGATGGCCGAGCTCCTCACCCTATCTCTTAGGGTGAGTCCAGCCACCCTACGGAGGAAACTCATTTCCGCCGCTTGTATCTGCGATCTCGTTCTTTCGGTCATGACCCATAACTCATGACCATAGGTGAGGGTGGGAACGTAGATCGATCGGTAAACAGAGAGCTTCGCCTTCCGGCTCAGCTCTCTCTTCACCACGACGGTCTCGTACAGTGACCGCATTACTGCAGATGCTGCACCGATCCGTCTGTTGATCTCACGCTCCAACCTTCCCTTACTCGTGAACAAGAACCCGAGATACTTGAACTCCTCCACCTGAGGCAAGAGCTTACTCCCAACCCGGAGGGTACAATCCACCCGTTTCCGACTGAGAACCATGGCCTCTTCGAGGCCGACCGAAAGTCGTGCTCCATAGCCTCACCGAAGTCCTCCCACACCTGAGTTTTTGCCTCGACCACCGCTGAAGCCGCGTGCCGCTTGGCCTGCCGGTACCTGTCAGCTGCTTTGGGAGTCACGCAAGCCTTCCATGCTCGATAGGACTCCTTCTTTAGCCTGACAGCAGCCCTAACCCCCGGTGTCCACCATCGGGTTCGGGGCTTGCCACCACGACTGGCACCGACCACCTTGCGGCCGCAACTACGGCTGGCTGCCTCAGCAATAGAGGCACGGAGTACGGCCCATTCGGACTCAATATCCCGGTCCTCCCTCGAGATGCAGGCGAAGCTCTGCCGGAGATGAGAGTTGAAGACTCGACGAACGGGAGACTCTGCCAGACGTTTCCAGCACACCCTCACTACGCGTTTGGGTCTGCAAGGCCTGTTCGACAAAATAGTATTTTCCTAATAATTTGGAACGCAGTGTAAAAGAGGGCTTCTATTTGGACTGGAAAATGCACATTTTTATTGACTCATTTCTATTAGTCAGTTTTTATAATATCCCATGGGAAATAAAGTGGATGGATTAAACACACTACAATTGTACCGTAAATCCATTGTAACATATTGATTATTGTTTAATTTGTATACTATTTGTGATTCTCGGGAATAATGTTCAGAAATGCAGTACAGCAACACAACTGTTCCCCTCAGCACACGAAAATCTGTTTTTACATCTTCCCAGGGTCTTATATAATATATTTGTCCTTGAGGGGACAGTTGCCCTTAGACCTATACATCACTGTAAATGTGAGGTGGCAGAGCATTTTACGTACATTCCCTGGAAGCACTCGGGATATGACCCCATCTCTAAAGTGGCATAGCCATAGAGATGGTTTTGCTGTGCAGCGAGAGTCACAGTTGTCACTGGTTGATCGTGACCCAGCATCATATTGCTGTTTGGCTTACATTCATGGTCTACCCTTGTTGTGTCCCAACAGTGACAAGCAATTAAATCCCTTGAGCTCATTAGTGGGTGCTACACTGATGAAAGTTAGGAAAGAGCATGTAGGAAGGACAAATGCTTTGAAAGTGCTGTCTATCTGCTTCTGAAATTTAAGATGGTAAATATAGCACAATACAATATAAAAATATCCAACACTTATTCACTTTATGCAGCGTGCAGCCTTTGGTTCCGTGGCAAAATTGTTTTTTTAACCACATTGCACTATATCAGGAAATAATCCTGTCAACTCGGAAACAGTAATGACTTCCAACAATGTAACACTTTGGCCAGTCCGTATGTATAATCGTATAACAAGTCAACAAAACATCGCAACTCCACTTCACAAGTATAAAAATGTTTGATATGACACTTCCAAAACAATATTCTGTAAATATTGCCTGTTGTATTTTACAGCAACAGGCTGTGCATGTGGTACCTGGGCCTTCCCTGGGGACTTAAGCGACGTAATCCACCACTATCAAGTCACAATTATACACTATCAATAATATACCAAAAGCAATATTACAATGCATGGTCTTGTCATGAGAATAAGACGATGTGTGTGATAGAGACTGTGAGAACAAGATGAGAAAAGATTTGAATATTACTGTTAAGAAAAGTGCAAAAAATGACAATATATTGCAATCTACAAATTGAATTTCTAATAAATTACATTCTTCTGCATTCTGTGTGTATGCTACTGGCCCCACCTCCACCTACCGAGACAAAAATACTGTATGACTGACAAAAGGGCTCACTCCGTTCATGCAATTGTTCTAAAAAACAAACATGCCAAGCTTGTTGTTTTGCTCCGATCAGCCAATCAGAGGAGGGAAAATGCTGACGCTACTGTACGCCTGCTAGCTGGCCTTGTGAAGATAATCAAAAATCTGACTGGTCATAGAAGCAGCAGTTTAAATGACATTGGGCCAGCACTCCTAACTCTGATGGCCTTGGGCAGATTAGATTGACATGGCACACAAGCGGAAATCTGATTTGATAAAATAATCTTACTGCAAGCGGTGCCGTCAAGAGATACGCTATGAAATGAACATTAAACAAGCCAATTTCATGGAACAAACACCAAAATGAAGGTGTAAATTTGTGGTTTTGACGGTATTTAGGTCAGCAGAAAGGGCCTTGCTGGCCCTGACCACCCCTTAATGGTGTTTTGTAATAAAAATAAACAGATGCGGTGGTCGTACGTCATGAGGGACTAAAGAAACGACATGAATATGTGTTTGGGAGCTAGGTGTATGGTGTTTTTCTAAAATCGTCTCACAGAGTTAAATTAGCAAGAAGAAGTCTCAAAAAAAAAAATTTATGACACAAAATGAACATGCTTGTTTTTTTGTTGTTTTTTTACTCAGAACCTGCGCGTCGTCATCTGGCATTGGAAATCACTTCTTACATTAAAACAGTGAAAACGTACTCATCCGGCCGCACACCCACACAGCCGCATTAGCATGCTGAACTAAGTTTATTCCCACTAGCTTCCCTGAATGGAAGGTTCCGCCAACTTTCACTGGTGCTCATTAACATTCCAGCATGTTTAGTTCGGCGGGAGGCGGTGGTTTAGTGTTTGTAATGAGATTCCTCCATGACTGAGCCGTCCTCCGGGGATATCCTTACCCACTCAAACGTTCCTTCTCCCCATGATGACAGCAATCTAACCGTAAATTCCTTTTTTTTTCTCCGCTCCGCTATTTTCCTCCACTTATCCGGGTCCGGGTCGCGGGGGCAGCAGCTTCAGTAGGGAAGTCCAGACTTCCCGGTCCACAACGACCTCTTCCAGCTCCACCGGGAGGACACCAAGGCGTTCCCAGGCCAGCTGTGAGACATAGTCCCTCCAGCGTGTCCTAGGTCTTCCCGGGGGCCTTCTCCCGACTGGACATGCCCGAAACACCTCACCAGGGAGGCATCCGGACTAGATGCCCGAGCCACCTCAACCGGCTCCTCTCGATGTGAAATAGCAGCGGCTCTACTCTAAGCTCCTCCCGGATGGCCGAGCTCCTCACCCTAACTCTTAGGGTGAGTCCAGCCACCCTACGGAGGAAACTCATTTCCGCCGCTTGTATCCGCGGTCTCATTCTTTCGGTCATGACCCATAACTCATGACCATAGGTGAGGGTGGGAACGTAGATCCATCGGTTAACAGAGATCTTTGCCTTCCGGCTCAGCTCTCTCTTCACCACGACGGTCCGGTACAGTGACCGCATTACTGCAGATGCTGCACCGATCCGTCTGTCGATCTCACGCTCCAACCTTCCCTCACTCGTGAACAAAAACCCGAGATAATTGAACTCCTCCACCTGAGGCATGACCTCACTCCCAACCCGGAGGGTACAGTCCAGTATAGTACAGTATCTTTTTTTTTTAATTGTGCTATATGTGCTCAATCCGGATCCTGTCCATCCTGGTCGCACCCAAAAATACAAATATAGACAGATCATGTCCTTCATATAGAGGGTTGTGTCAGGAAGGGCATCTGACGTAAAACATTTGCCAAATCAAAACATGCGAATCAAACTGAGCAAAATGATTTGCTGTGGCGACCCCTGATGGGATAAGCAGGGATAAGCCGAAAGGAAAAGAAGAGTCCGGACTAGAGTACTGAAGTGTGAATGCAGCCTAACAGTCTATTAAATAGAACTGTATACTATTTACTTGTTCTACTTTCAATCTTTGCTGTGACATTTGATGAGAAGGCAATCTCAGCCAACCCACACACACATTAGTTCTCTAGCATGGGAATATTTGGGCCAGTCAAAGTTATGTTTGTATTGGTATTATGAATGACAGCCACTGCATGATTGATTCCACCCGACAGAGAGTACCTAATTGAATGTGGCCTTGACACTTTCCAAACTTTGCTGCCACAACGACGCCTACTTTCTGTGCCACCCCGATTGAAAACATTTTCTCGTTATTGCTGTCAGTATAATGAGATACGCCAACACCGGGGCAAAAAAACGAGGGGCCGAAAGTAAGCTTGAGCTAAAATAATTAACTGCAAAGTTTACACGGTTACCCCGCACATGGACTTACAGTATATTTCTGATCCACTTCATCAAAAATCCCTCTTCTTCTTAAATCTATTGATGTGCTTAAGTGCTGCAGCGGTTGTTAAGATTAGCCCTCAGATGACGAACATTGACGGATTATTCCAGACAAATTTCCTTTTTAATGAACTTCACCTTCGTAACGCGTCAAAAGTTCTTCAGCTCATTTTCGTGCTCGTGTCCCCTATTGATCCCACCGCTTCTTCAGAATACCAGCGGGGGAATATAATTAAACTCTTCCGCGCTTACATGACCCCGACAGAAAAGGGGAAAGGAAGACAGAGATGGAATGAAAACAGTGTTCTGCAACATTTAGCCCAATCAGCTCTCGGAGGGTGTGTGCCGACGGGAGGCTTGACTCTTGCGGTGAAGTAAAGTGGAGGCTTCCAGGCTGTTCTATTTTTCCATAACATCAGAAATGCATGCACTAGGAATTACATATCGAGGACTATTCATCAAATTTTGTGGTTGAGGCTTATGCTGCAGACAGATACATCTGTTTTACTCAATTATAAATATTTATACATAACTTTTTTCTATGTATTTTCATGTCATATTTAATTCCAGCACCACGACATATTATGTTTTGTGTCTAATGCTAGAATATTTATTTTAGTTTTCACTTTCTTCCTAAAGGTCTCCAAATGACGTACGGTAAGGTACAAGGCTGTTGAGAAGATTTTTGAAAACGTGTTAACAGGTTTCTCATTAAGAAGATAACAAAAAAAGAAGACAATAATCCACAAAAAACATTGTTTTCTAATATTTCTGCATCTCATTTATTTATATATGAAGTACACGTGCTCTGTTCTTCTGCGGGAAAATCTTTAACACTTCTAGAATCGGATTGCCTTCAGTTGAGCTTGAATATATAAAACCCTTCATATTTACATTCAAATCCATTCAGCGGAGCTTAAAACTTTAACAAATTATTTCTTTTACCTTTTAATGTATTTGACTTGTTACTAAAACATACATAGCTGTAGCACAGGGGTAGTGAACATCTGGCTCGGGAGCCAGATGCGGCTCTTTTGACGACCACATATGGCTCTCAAAATGTTCTAAACACCATAACATGTATTTATTTAAATGTAGTTTTTTTCTTAAAATATATGTAACATAGCTCGCTATACAACGATATAGTTCAAAGTGCGCTCTGAGTGATTTATTTGCCCGCTGCACAATCTACAAAAATACAATTTAACAAAAAACTTTAAGGAAACAGCAAAAATGGAAAAATGAGCAGTAGTTTTAACAAAAGTAAAGTCAAAATATTAGAATAAAATTTGTTGTAATCTAAGCAAAATGTCATTTTTGGAAAATTAGGTTGTGAAAAAAGTTATTACATTGGGAGAATAAAGTCAAAATATTAAAGGAATGAAGTCATAATTATGAGAAAAGTTGAAAAAATCTGAAAAAAAAAAAGAAATTGAAAAAATGTAATTTTACGAGCAGATAGTCCATATATAAAGAGAAGAAAATCACAGTTTTACGAGAATAAACTTGTAAGATTATGAGTAAAAACAATTTCATTTTAGTAACAGAGTTCAATTTTACCTTTTTTACCTTAATTTCTATTTATTTTGCAAAAGAGGAACAACATCAAAATAAAAGCAATAAATGAATACAGAACCACCAGTTGAGCCTGAGTGTGAGCCTGGAGTTCATTTTTCAGAGAAGTTGTGTACCACAAATATTCACATTAGCACTCAATAAGGACATGAGCTCTTACTTTTATGCATTCCCACGTAGTATCAGTGTTTTGAAGCAAATAAGAACGGCAAAAATGCAGTGTTAGCAGTCTGTCTATGCAGTGTGGGAGAACGTAGAGGGTGCGTTCAAGGACCGTCATACAGTGGGACAAATGGCTGTTAGCATTAAACATTCAAAAACTAGGAGTTTTAACTGTATACTATTTTGGAATAAAATAATGGCCAATATTTCCGTAAGTGCCATTCCTTTATATAACATTTGATGCAGTTATCGTAGTTTTAATCGTTAACTACAAATATTTACATCTCTACATATAGGAAAACTTGTTTTTTTAATCTGCGAATAAATGTGATTAATTATGAGTTAACTATGGCAATGCACTTAATCACAATGAAATATTTCAATGAATTTAAAGCCCTAATAAAAATGATTTTTTTGTATTTTATTATTCATGTTATGTATTTATATTTTTTTGCATGATAGCCTCACTCACTATTTGGCTCAACTTTGGTGGGCGATCAATCTCTGGGTTTGTAAGAACTCACAAAGGAAGGAGATTATAAAGTTCATCCTATTCCAAAGATTTTGGAAGTGTGGCAAAGTGAACCTCCCTGCAGAAAATATAATATGACTCGGGACTCCTTTATTGGAAAATAATTTGTTTACGCTCCATTGTTTACGCTCACACTGTAGGATCTAAATATCAATTATTATTGTCTTTAAGCATAGCTGAAGTTAGCGTAGCAGGTTTTTAACATAAATTAGCATAAATCCCTGGAAAAAAAAACCCTACTCTATTTCCTTAGTTGGCATTTTAAATTGACATCTTCATTTTTCCTGCTGTACAGTATCATGAAATGATGGCAGAAATAAAATTCCTACCTTCTAAGTGCATGCTATCACCCATTCATGTAGTATAAATTCACGTTTACTGCAATATGATGATAAATTTGAAGCAAACTGGGGGAAAAAAACAAAAAAGCATTTGTTGCTATTAATTTTACTCAGCGTGCTTGTTTTTTGGCAGCATTTTACCACCCGACTACCTGGGGAAGTGTCCGAGACAAACAAATGGAACACATTAACTCTCACGAAACGAAGGACTCCAGTGAAGGAGACTAAACTGACGTTCCCTGAATGTATTAATGAATTATGCGGTATATATACTGTAATATATACTGTAGTTACTGTATAATAGCGCTACATTTACATTGAGACAAGTATCTGCAACATCCAGATGCGGTGTGTTCTAGTTGCAGTTGCTAGGTAACAAGGGCTTCATGGGGATATCCTCGTTATAAAGTATTTAAAAATGGCATTAATTGCTAACATGCAAGGGGGGATATTTGAAACTGTTACTGAAATGCAAGTACAGTATGCCAGAGCCCGTGTGCATATTCTTCAATAATGAGCATTAGTAATATGTATGTAACATGTATGTAACATGTATGTAACATGTATACTGCAATGATATATATTTTTAAGGCAAGGAAGGTATAGCAACTGTTTCGTAAGCAAGATGGGAAAAAAAAGTTTAGGTCCACGCTTCATACTGGCAGACCAAAGCAATGCAGTTATGGTGCACAGTTATGTACACCCCTTCTATCTTCCCGCCACACTCGTCAAACAGTCACCTCCACAGCCGAGCAGAGGATGCGGCCGACATTCCACCATCCGCATCTGAACAGGCTTATTTTTAGCCGAGAGAGCACTTGTTTTATTTCAGTCCTCACTGCTCTGCCTGGAGCACCACAATTATTTGATGCCCCTTCGATGCCCGGTGAAGTCATTTTCCTCAAAGCATACAGCCAGCACATGGATAAACAAGGCTGCTATGATTGGTTCTGATCACTCACTGAAACATTCCTTGTGGATGCATCTTCTTCGTTTTTTAATAGGCCGCATTTTTGGTAAATTTTCCTTATTGGGAGGAATATGTCAAAACGGAAATGACAACCTAGAACGTGCTATTACTTGTTGATCTCTTAATGGCAAGATGTTCTGTACAGCGGAACCTCCAAAGCCTCAGATTGAAGAACAAAATTTCCCATTGAGATTACCATTTGGCTGCATGCAAGGTTTTCCTGCGTCCACGCAGAAAATAATTTGCACGCCCATTTTCTTCCTACGAGCTTTGTGTGTTCTCTGCGGGTTTGAAAATCCGTGCTGGCCACATGCCTGCCTCTTGCGATTTTCTCAGTTTTTGCACAGAGGCAGTACGTAGGTCGGGATGTAAGGGCCGCTTAAGGATTGCTAGAGCTGTAAACGCGCCTGACACTGCGTGTTTTCTTTTTGTTTTTTTCCTGTCTGCTTCCTTCTAACTTGGCTGGTGATGTAAAGTCAGTTAACTTTGCTCGTAGTACTGAACGTGGTGCTCTTGAGGAAAATACAGTGAACAAGGCTGAGAGATTACGGTTTGCCACTACTGGATGTTTGCATGAATCACCAACTTCACACAGATCATTAAATAATAATTAAATAATAAAGTCCTACAGAGGCCGCAAGGTGGTCGAGTGGGTGGCATGTTGGCCTCACAGTCAGGAGGTTCAGGGTTCGAATCTCCGTTGGGCATCTCTGTGTGGAGTTTGCATGTTCTCCACGTGCGTGTGTGGGTTTTCTCCGGGTACTTCGCTTTCCTCCCACATTCCAAAAACATGCATGTTAGCTTCATTGGCCGCTCTAAATTGTCCATTAGAGTGTGATTGTGAGTGTGAATGTTTGTTTGTGTGCCCTGTGATTGGCTGGGGACCAGTCCAGGGTGTGCCCCGCCTCCCACCCAAAACCAGCTGGGATAGGCTCCAGCATACCCGCGACCCTAATGAGGATAAGCGGCATAGAAAACAAATGAATGAAAATCTTACAGATCACTTACAAACATACGCAATATGAATCCCAATTTTGATGCTGATCTGTAAATAGTTTACACAAACAACAAATATAGAAACTTCTGATAAATTCATGTCAATTTCATGCTTAAAATTGACCAATTTAGGCCCCACCCATTTCTGTTTACGCCTGCTTCCAGTGTCTGGCCGCCCCATTCTGAGTACAGGTAGGGATACAGATAATTTAGATGGGTGACAGATACAGATACATATGGTGGTCTACTTGCGCATCCCTACCCGGTGGGCCGTGAGTTTGAAACCCCAGCTTTAGAGTATGTCAAAAAATCCACAAATTCATCACCAGTTTCAGAAAACTGGGATACTGCATGATGAAGAATACAGCTGAAGCTAAAGGGCTAATTTGCCTTAAAACAAAAGTGACACAGGGAGCAAAGAGAGAGAGACTGAAGAAGTGTGTGATGAAGGAACTATGTGGGTGTTCAACGTTCAACTCTGATGCTTAAGACAACTTTAGTGGTTTTAAGTTCCCAGAAGACAATGAATTACTATCCTGGCAGACTACCATTTAACGAGCCATATTACATTCGCAGTTTGGCGCTGTGTGGAAACAATTATTCAATCAGAAGTTTAAAAACTCTGTGTACTAATTATCTCATTTTATGACATGGACAAATGCAGCTTATCTTTAAATGTATTGGGTGCACATTTTTATACCAGTGTGCTCAACAGTCAGGAAATTACGGTAAATACAGAAAATAAACATTTTAAAAATTGGACATCTGCACCAAAGTGGAAGATTCCGAAAAATGTCATGTAAAAGCACCAAAAAGCAAAAACAATTAGACACCACACAGATGGCATTAATTAAATACAGTGAAGTCTCTTGTGATTATCTTCGGAGGATCATGTTGGCAAACATAACATCAGGAAAAACTGTGGCTCTTCTGTAGCCTGTGCCTTCCGAGCAATATCTCTGGAAAAGGAGGTTGACAGTCACTCATTGATCTTAATGGCAAACATGAAATGGAAGGCGGCAGAAAAAGCGAGCAGGGCGCCCACAGCCTCAGCATTCTACAATACATAGAGTGGCTTTAGTGTTGTGTGTCCTCCTCAGCCTCCTCTTCCTCAGTGCCGCTGGCGATGGATTTTGACTCAGGTGCAAAATGATCTGTTTTGCAGACGCCCACGCCAGTTATCTTACAAATACAACACGGCAGAGACGAGGCATCTGTTGTGTCTGTGTGTTTATGCTTGTGTGTTTGTATGCACTGTGCAAAGACAAACAGATGATGCTTTTTTTAAACTTCTAGCATGCATTAGAAGAAGAGGATCTCTCAGCGAAGTGCTTTGCTTTCTCCATTGCAGGCACACCAGGATGTGCTGGCTGTTTCCAAACCGTACTATCAAAGCTATTTATAATGGCAGGATTGGTGCCAGGGGATGATGAGGGAAAGTGTAAATGTAAAACAAGTTATGACAGAATCTGTCAAGGGATAGCAAAATCCTCTTTCGTTCCGTAGTGTTTGCTTTTACGCTCACTCAGCCCTTTTAACCTCCCTCCCCTTAATACCAGCCTTTCCTGACACAACTTTGATCACTGTCATTTTGCAAACTTACAAGACTCTGACAGATACATTATTCATCTTCTGCCCTCCACTACGGTCTGCAGTGCATCTCATCCCCCTGCCTGTCTTTTATCCTGCTCTTTCACTGGATGCAATTTTTTTCAACAATCCGCTGCCACTGTTGGAGGTAGCAGAGATGAAGATGCAGAGGTTCTCTTTGGGTCTGACCAGCGTGGACAGGATCGGGAATGAGTACAGCACATGTTAGAGGCTTTGGAGATAAAGGCAGAGAGGCCAGACTGAGATGGTTCCGACGTGTCCGGAGGGGAGATGGTGAATATATTGGTAGAAGGATGCTGAGTTTGAGTTATGGGTCATGACCGAAAGAACGAGACCGCGGATACAAGCGGCGGAAATGAGTTTCCTCCGTAGGGTGGCTGGACTCACCCTAAGAGATAGGGTGAGGAGCTCGGCCATCCGGGAGGAGCTCAGAGTAGAGCCGCTGCTCCTTCACATCGAGAGGACCCAGTTGAGGTGGCTCGGGCATCTAGTCCGGATGCCTCCCGGGCGCCTCCCCGGTGAGGTGTTTCGAGCATGCCCAGCCGGGGGAAGACCTAGGACACGCTGGAGGGACTATGTCTCACAGCTGGCCTGGGAACGCCTTGGTGTCCTCCCGATGGAGCTGGAAGAGGTCGCCGGAGACCGGGAAGTCTGGACTTCCCTACTGAGACTGCTGCCCCCGTGACTCGGACCCGAATAAGCGGAAGAAAATGGAATGGAATGGAATGGAAAGTATGCTGAGTTTTGAACTGCCAGGCGAGAGGCCAAGAGAAGACCAAAAAGGAGGTTTATGGATGTAGCAAAACAGGATATGAAGGTTGTTGGTGCAAGAGGAGAGGATACAGAAGACAGGGTTAGATGGAAGCAATGGATTTGCTGTGGTGAAAGGGAAAGAACAGGAAGACAATGGAAGGGGAACCATCATGATAGAAAAATGGACCTTCGGATTGTGCATGGGCATCAAACGGCAGATGGTAATGTGGAGATGTTGCAGGGGGCATCCCTCATGACTGAAAGCCCTCGTCTGTGTGGTAATAACACAAAATCATGTTTAATAAGTTAGACATTAGTCCAAATGCACCTCACTGTAATGAAAGGTAATTATAATAATCATTAGGTTATTCTGTGCAATAACAATAATTCTGTGTCAAGGGAAATTAGGTCTATAAATTAGGGACATTTAACGATATCGACCGATTCTGTCCAGTCTGTGAATCTCTCATATCAGTCTAATGGTGCAGACATTCTCTCTCTGTATCCACAGAGAATTCATCATCACGCTAGTTCAAGTTTACAACAGCATGAAACCTTCCAGGAGCGGTGAAAAAAGGCGATTCCAGCAATCTGAAGCAGATGCCAACATAAAAGCCACATGCTCCCTTTGGCCACTGATACTGCATGTAACAAGCTTCATCCTGACGGAGCAAAGGAGATTTTGGGAACAAAGCGCAGATAATCAGCTGTGACAGGAGAAGGAGTTCAGGGATGTTGGGAAATGGGGCTTGAATGTAAGACAGAACCTGACAAGAACCTTATCCGCTCGCCTCTGGTGTTCACTTTATACTCCCTCAAGCATTTTAATCTGCCGCTTAGTGCTGGTTCTTCCCAGGATCAACTCTACTCACTGATATTCCAAAGCACACCAGTGACAGGACGATACAGATCTACTGGCTTTTGATGACATGATGGAAGACTCTATTTATTTTTTTAATTGACTTTTGTTCCTGCTATAACGATTCCCTGTAGAACACTCGGATGAGTTCAAGATTAGGATATTAGGAAAAAAACGTCCTCTCATTCCAACAAAGCAATATCCGCTCCCACGCGTAATGGCCAATAACAGACAGATGTCCTTTCCATTTGTTATATATAAGACAGGATTTAACACCAACTAAAAGACAAAAGGGAATATCCACTTCCCTGAGTAGAATACTGATGCTTCACAACCGTAAATGTGGCCACCAATGGGCCCGCTTATGCTGATTATCGGACGGATTTTAAGCAATAGCTTATTTTTCACCACTCAAGGACCCAGTGGTCGGTTTTATGTTTTCATCAATGGCTGGAAATGTGATTGGAAATATAATTGTACAATATCATGGCCTTTTTTTCCTTTGGTAGACTTCCCTGTAGAATTTTAGAACCGCACAAAGAACTGTTAAGGATGATAGTTGCCCTGCGATTGTCCGGTCCAGGGTGTCTGCTGGGATAGGCTCCAGCATTGCCCTGTGACTCTATTGAGGATAAGTGGCATAGAAGTTGGATGGAGTGTTAAAAACATGTGGGTAAGAGTGGTGACATTTTACAAATAAAGTATGTGTAATAACACTAGCAATAGTCATTTCATCAATTAGACCCGCCATATTCCCTATTGACAAATATTACTATTTTATAAGACCACCTTTTGGCAAACAATTGAAAAGATTGGTCGTTTTATATTCCGGGTTGAGAAATGTATACATGCAAACCAACGCACAGTGCCAAACAACTTCTCACCAAGTCAGAGCTTTTCTTCCTGTCACTCACGCCTGTGACCTGGAAAAATCCAGAGACTTGCTCAAATAAAGTGTCTCAAGATCGAGCAAGTCAGACAACGGTAGGAGGAATGTGATGCTAATTTTATAGCAATGGCGCTCATTGCTCAATGGAGAGAGCCATCAAGCAGCTGTTGAGCAGCTAAGAAATATGATTCTACTTTTTACTGCAATCTATCAGCTGATATCTCCCTTTACTTCGGAACCGTGACTTTCAAGAAACATTCAGTTTCTCATCCATTTGGAAAGACTATTCATTCATTCATTTTCTATGCCGCTTATCCTCATTAGGGTCGCGGGGATGCTGGAGCCTATCCCAGCAGACTTTGGGCGGGAGGCGGGGTACACCCTGGACTGGTCGCCAGTCAATCGCAGGGCCCATAAAGACAATCAAACATTCACACTCACAATCACACTCTAATGGACAATTTGGAGTGGCCAATGAAGCTAACATGCATGTTTTTGGAATGTGGGAGGAAACCGGGGTACCCGGAGAAAACCCACGCACGCACGGGGAGAACATGCAAACTCCACACAGAGATGCCCAACAGAGATTTGAACCCTGGTCTTCCAGATCTCCTGACTGTGCGGCCAATTGGAAAGACTATTTTTCCAAAAACATGTCTACAAACAATTCAGGTTTGATGATGTGGGAGTTACTTCTCGGTAAAAGACACAAACGTTTGTGCAATCACAATAAATCCGAGTTCTTCTACAGGGGGTCTTAGACGCTGAGGCGGTCTAGTTCGTTGGTCCATAGACGATTTTTTAGACTTAAAAAGAGTTGTCCTACACACTCCTGATCAACATTTTAAAACCAGTTGGAAAAACTGCAATCATTTACATTTTACATTGTTGGATCTCAAGGAGGTTCTAGTTGAAAATGCAAAGAGAAGCTAGGGGAGTGAGACAAAATATGTTCGGCGTATGTAACTTACTGCAAGCAACCATCATACTTGAACATGTGGTCAGCTGATGAACAGCACATTTTAAGAACACATCCTTTAAAAGCCAAAATATTGGCCAAAATGTGGATTCTGTGTTGATTTCTGTCAGGCAATCACACTCACGATCGCTTGATGGCAAAGGCAAAACAGCTTTCTCTCTTTGAACGCAGCCATATTGTTGCGCTGCATAAGCAAGGCCTCTTTCAGCGTGCTATTGCTGCTGCGATTGCACCCAGTAAAACCTCTTAAAAGATCCTGAGGGTCATGGAACAGAAAAAGTCAAATGGTAGACCCCCAAAAAATTAACTTGCCGAGCCAGGGGATTTGATTGGCCGTCCGTCAAGACACAAAGACAATCCTTGACCCAATTGAACGACGTTGCTGGTCCAAGACCTATTAAACGGCATGTGCAGGAGAATGGTTTTAAGAACAAAAGGCCTTGTCTTCTTCAACCTTCAACCTCCGTCTCATTTGGAAGAGCACCAATCGTGGGACATTGAAGGGTGGCAGAAAGTTGTATTCTCTGATGAGAAAAAATGTAACCTTGACAGTCCTGATGGCTTTCAACGTTACCGGCATGACAATGAGATCCCACCTGAGATGTTTTCCACACAAAAGAGTGGAGGAGGTGCCATCACGATGGCACAATGTAGCTTCAGGTTGTGCAGGGGCATCAAACGGCGTCTGTGTATCACCTTGATCTACATCCAGTTTGAACATTGGGAACGGATGGCAAAGAAAGTTTACAAAAATGGTTCCAGTTCCAGACAGCGGATGCGTCCGTGGAGCCATCTGGAGCAACATTCCCACCATTCTCCTGGAAATACTGGTATCAAGCATACCACACCAATTTTTCCAGTGGCACAGCTCCTAATTACTGAGTGGGTGGGGTTTAGCTATGAACATAAACTTTTAATCAGCGGATGAATGGCCTTTCAGTTTAATGGTTGTTTGCACTAAATTGCCTCCCCACAAAAATGGTTTCACACCCACTTTTTTATTTTTGCATATTGAAACTCCACTTAGAAGATTCAACAGTGCAAAATGTAAATTGTTGCAATTTTTCAACTGGTGTTGAATTTTTCATTAGGTGTGTATCTGGGTCAATACAATATTAATAATGTAATCTCACGTAATGTATTAACACACTTCTGTTCGCTTATTGAACAAAGTCTACCAAATACTGTACCTCAACTTTTGTAAAAAAAAACCAAAAACAAAACAAAGTCATCCATGATTTATTACATTTAATTAGTTCCCGATCCAAAGTGAATTTCCTCAAAGTAGGATACCTTTTTTTATAGTTAGAGCCTAGAAAACCCGTTCATGACCCTTTAAATATGGGTTTAAAAATTATTTGAGCATACTGAACATTCCTATAGTTACCTTTACACTCGTATTACCCAATATATTAAACATAATAAGAGACAATTGGCCATTTAAAACCTACTGTAAATAAGACTTGTGCTCGTGTGTGTTGCAGTAAATGCCAACCGGTGCTTGGGGAGCTGAGTGGGGAATGGACAGGAAGTGACGTTGAGAGTTCAGAGTTGAGTTTTGGCGTGGCGTGGGCTACAGCTGCAGCAGTAGCTCATGTAGTGGATTACCATGTGCCATTTGTGAGATAATTCACAACCTGCAAAAAAAGCTTACTGTTCCGCCTATCAAGTCTGGGGCTCATCGAACAGTATAGTAACATTACTCACACTTAATGGGTAAAATTCGACATACCATAAGGCCTTTGACGGCCTTATCTTGTATTTTAGTTCATATAGCCATTTTTATGTTCGAAAATGCCTAATTTGGGCCGGAAATATGTGAAATTTGCTTAATTATGCAGTTTTGTTTACTAATAATAGGTTGTAGTTAGTATAATTTGAAAAACCGTGATAAAGTGAAGCCGAGTGTCGCACCCTGCGGTGACACCAGTTAGATGCTGCGTTGGAGCAGTTGATTAGTCTCTCTGTTTGTTTAGTTGCCCTTACTCCCTTACTCATTGAGCTTTGTTTTCTTCCCAGACCCGGAGGCATTTTGATGGGTGGAGCCACCGGACAAGCCCCAGGTGTTTCAGATCAGTGTTTCACCTTTTTAGGCATACCTTTGCTGACAGGAGGGTGTCGTTAGATTGCTCTGCAAGGACGCACGCCACACGCCATTCATCAGCTCCCCTACTCGTTCCTGTGCGCTTATCGCCTTGTTGGGGTATATTACTGCTCTCTTATTCTATTCTTGTACCATCCTGCCAGTCCGGAGGCTACATCCGGTCGACCACCGGTGTGAAGTTCTGTTATTTTACCAACTTTTCCCACGGTGCTTTTGGTTTTCAGTCATTATTTTGCACCGTCGTTTTTTGTTATTGAGTTTTGATTAATCTGCATGGTTGCAGTATCTGCTGAAGGGCAATTAAAAAGACCTTTTGTACTCACCAACCTGCTGTCTGCATCTTTGGGATCCCGCCCGCTTCTCAGCGTGACACTGGGAAAGTTGAAGCACAAAGTGGGCGAATGCATGACTTTCTTCATGTAGTATTGCTAATTTTAGTGTGATGAGCTAACCATGTTTATTACCATTTTTGTTTTTCCTCAGTGCGGTGGTTTTATAATACAATGGATATGCACATATTCCTTACTTAGCATTCGCAAATTTGCAAATTTGGGGAAAAAGTAAAATAAATGAGTTCCCTCTGAAAATAGACCACACACATCATATTTACCGTAAATTGGTTACAATTTATGAATATGTCATAATAAAGTATAACATGTACATACACCGATTATATAGTACAATTACACATGTTGTGGCAGTGCTGTGTTTGTGTGACTACAGGAGCATTCATTTTGAGGGTGAACTCATTGGGCAGTCTAATCAACACACTTCCAGGAACAGTTTTTGTTCCGTCAGGTGTCTGCAGAACGTGAAGTGTGTTATGCTTGTGTTACCCAACAATGCCGTGAGTAACAAAGTCTTGCGTCTCGCGGGGCGTTCGACGAAGGGTTCATCTACTGGCTTTGTGTTACCGGTCAACCCAACAACACAAAAAAATGGTAAGCTGTGCAAAAATTTCACAGAAAAGCTGTAAAGTTGCAATCAATTGTGAGCACAATATCATTTTTTTCATTAGTGTTTATGAAAAAAAAAAAGAAATGATGAGGTACACGGAAAATTCGAAAAGCAAGCGTCAAATGCCAACATTTATTTCCCAAAACGTTTGACTAAAAATCATCTCATACAAAGTGCAAATCAAGCTTTCATCAAAATAAACAATACATGAATAAATAGAAATTTCAGTAAACAGTGCCCTGCTGCCATAAAATAGACCAAAATGTCGCGTTTTCCTACAGGTTGTTTTTCATAAACACAAACAGAACGAGTGATGATTTATTTAAATATGTAAATTGGTTAGATTTTTTTGTCACACTTATTTTGGTTACCATCTGTCAAGACTGTGACTCATTAACATTTTGTCTGTCCTGTGTTGACGTGTAATGTAAACATTGCAATGTAAGGCTTGCTTATTATGCCATACAGCTTTTTTCCTGGCGCGCCATCCATCCATACACCCAGACTTCCCTCTCCCCCTCCACTATGTCCAGCTGCTCCTGGTGGATCCCGAGGCGTTCCCAGGCCAGCTGAGAGACATAGTCTCTCCAACGTGTCCTGGGTCTTCCCCGAGGCCTCCTACCGGTTGGCCGTGCCCTGAACACCTCCCCAGGGAGGCGTCTGGGAGGTATCCTAACCAGATGCCCGAGCAACCTCATCTGGCTCCTCTCAATGCGGAGGAGCAGCGGTTCTACTCCGAGTCCGCATCACTGCAGAAGCTGCACCAATCCGCCTGTCCATCTCACGTTCCATCCTTCCCTTACTCGTGAGCAAGACCCCGAGATACTTAAACTCCTCCACTTAAGGCAGGATCTCATCCCCGACCCGGAGATGGCACTTCACCCTGTTCCGGGCGAGGACCATGGACTCGGACTTGGAGGTGCTGATTCTTAGCCCAGCCGTTTCACACTCAGCTGCGAACCGATCCAGCGAGAGTTGAAGGTCACGGCTCGATAAAGCCAACAGGACCACATCATCCGCAAAAAGCAGAGACCCAATCCTGCGGCCACCAAAGCGGAACCCCTTGAAGCCCTACTGCGCCTAGAAATTCTGTCCATGAATGTAATGAACATAATCGGTGACAAAGGGCAGCCCTGCCTCACTGCCTCCCAGTCCGACCCTCACTGGAAACGTGTCCGACCTATTGCAGGCAATGCGAACCAAACTCTGACACCGGTCATACAGGGAACGAACCGCCTGGATTAGGTGGTCCGATACCTCATATTCCCGGAGCACTCCCCACAGTACTCCCTGAGGAACACGGTTGAATGCCTTCTCCAGGTCCACAAAACACATGTAGACTGGTTGGGCAAACTCCCATGCACCCTCAAGGACCCTGCCGAGAGTATAGAGCTGGTCTTAACCTAAGAACATCTCCCGCTATTTCAGAGATGGCCATATTGCTCCCAGTTCAAATCAGTATTTGTGGCTGCTCCTTTAAGATTGAAGTTCTGTTTCTGCATGGACATGTGACAAAGGAATACGAGGGAGCAGAGATGTCCTCAGTGATAAGGGGGCAGTGTATTCTGGTAGAGCAAGTGTTGCTTCAGGTTGGTCATGAAGGGACCAATGCCCCACTTTTTACAAGCAGCTTTGCAATTCTGATGGGGTTTGTGGGACCGACAGAAAAATGTTACATAGGTTAAAGACACAAATTGACTGAGCCGTCGGTTCTTCTTTCACGACACTGATTTTATTGCCTAAAGCCCTTCAAGGTCTCTCTTTAGAACAGTCCTGTTATGATTTACACCCTGTTTGTGGCAGAGAGAAAGAGCACATTGTGAATTACAAACAGCAGCACGGACTTTACCAAACCAAACGAAAGCGCCGGAGAAACATTTTCCTGGCAGAGACACTGCCTCCGTGTTGGCGCAGAAGCCCCCTTATCTGACACACTTGGGGCCTGATTTAGAACTAGACCGCGTACATTTGCAGCATTCTGCGTAGGCAACAATGGGGCAGAAACAGAGGAATATATAGCATGAGTGGCCCGGTGATGAGTTTTGTTGTGTGTGTGTTTTTCTCTGAGATTTCTCTGGGAATCTAAAGAGGTGAAATATGAACTCCTGTTTGTATATTTCAAAAACTAAATGTGCACTGGAACACCGTCATATTTTGCTCAAAATCAGCTACTTATGACAGGTACTTCCATCTCATTCATCTCCCACGGCGCTTTTACACAGTTGAACGATGAGCGTCTGCCGACTTCCATGGGGAAGGGTAGAGTGGATTCTTCCACTGCCCCAAACTGGGCAGTGATTGGTTAAATGCTGGGCTTTGTCCCGTCCACCGGACACTCGACGTCTCTGGGGGACTATGAGGCAGTGGGCAGGCCTGGATGCCCGGCTTCTGCATGATGATTGGCTGATCTCTCTGAAATCCCCTTTTGATTGACAGCGACACGAGCGAACCGGCGATCTTGAAGGAAAGTTTGTCATTCCGTTGTTCTATACTGATCCAGAGCCTTTACCGGGTTTTCTATCACGCTGCGGTTTCTTTTCCCAACGAGGAGCGGCAGCTGCGGAGCTTCTACCCCCTGGCACGCAGCCGAGTGACTTGGAGTTAGGTTGTCATTAGCAGCAGGGTTGGCGTTACATCTGCAGGTGTAGAGAGGAGCTTCTCCTGTCTAAAGTCTTACACCCCGAAGTCCCTGGGAAAGACGCCTAGTCGGTACGACAGGGTCACAGATCATCTTCCTGAGAAGGAACGGAGGGTGGATGCAGGCCTGCTTTGAAGTAAATTGCTACAAAATTAGAAAAGAAGTTGTCTTTTGACGTTTTTTGTTGTTTTGCAAATTTCTCCCATCACTGTCCATACAAAAATAAAATCTAAATTTTCTTCTGACATGTTCCTTTTGGGGGGGATAAATACGAGACTCAAATACGGGGACGAGACCCAAAGAACGCAAGTAGACCATAGGCCGGGCCCCCCCCCCCTGCCTCACACTCAGCCGGAGTGCATTCACGACCTTACAAAAACTCCGATATTTTTAACACTTTTCAAAAAGGAAAATGCTAATTTTCCCCACTCGGGTGTTAAAAAAATATTTGAGCACCGCAAAGGGAGCCACAACAAAGAGGCTGAAGACACAGCCTGGCGCTGCCAACTCCTTGGCAAGACAAATTCTCGGCAATACACTCCAAAGTGCGGTCCAAAGTCTCTCAAAAAGAGCTGTTATTGTTTTTTTTATGCACTACTGTCACATTACCCAATACAGTAATCCCTCGTTTATCACCTACCATGAAAAGTAGGATTTCTTATTTTTAAATCATACATGTCCATGGTTAGAGCAGAGAAACCCCGTTTACAATCTTCTACTTTTTTTTTTTTACATTATTAGAGCCCCCTTCGCGTGAAATAACACCCCTATAGTCACTTTTACACTTTTTTTTTACACTCTCACTTTGCTGTGCTACTCATTCTACACCTGTGTGTTCCTTACAGATGGGGCATCACTTAATTAGTAAATTAACAGACTTTTCAACAGCATACCAAGAATACTTGCAAAGGAGAACTCGTCTAACAAAAACAAGTCATTTACACTTAGAAGAATAATGCTGTCAAAAGCTAATGTTATAATAAGAAAATGTAGCTAGAATGAAAAGTAGGAATGTATGGAACTACATGATTTGGTCTTCAACAAAAATTATTGCAAAAAATATATGTTTCCATTATCATACGGCCAGACAGTCTGCCTAAAAATCTAGCCCGTGGAATCGAGTGCCCAAATGAAGATCCCGCACGCAATCAATCAATGAAGAATGGATTGTTCTTTTAGACTTGGGACACCATAGACAGATTCCTGCCAGGGAACCCTTTTATCATCTTTAGTATGTATGTTTGGATGGTTTATCACCTACGCCAAGGAGATTTCGTGTTGGCCCGTGTTTTTCTGTTTGTGTTCAAAGTACCTTCAAAAGTACTGAAAGGATTTGGATGAAATTTTCAGGCTTTCTCGGATATGGATGAACTGATATTTGAGGTGATCCGGAACACCGTCTGGATCCAGGAAGTTTCAAGGATTCTTAAAAATTGCAAAATAGGACAATTTTTGGCATTTGTGCATGTAATACCCAAAATTGATCTGGATAATGGAATCAGTCCAGAAACCAGATTATGAAGAAATAGAGGAGCTTTGGAATTTTCATCATAGGAAGAGATTTTATGTCTGAGTAAATAATTTCACAGTATCAATATTGAAAATATATATAGGGAGAAATATCACATGACATTTGAATAGTATTTTATTAGAAGTGTATGAAAACCACTGCGCTGCGAGGGTGTAAAGTCAGCTGGGATAGGCTCCAGCATACCCCTGTGACCTTTATGAAGATAAGCGGCATAGAAAATGGATGGATGAAAACCAAATAGGACTGTATAGTAGGTCTGGGTAAATCAAAATAAAAATACATATTATTTGCAGCTTGTGTGTTTGTTAATGCTATAAAATGATTTTCTTAAGTAGGTTTATTGTTTTGCTGCGAATCACAATATGGGGGGAACTACATCACTTTGGGTCTTTTTGTAGTTTGTTCATAGAACACACAGAACGATGAACAATCTTGCAATGTGAAGGTTCCTAGTTAACACTGTTTGCAAAGGGAGCGCTTTGAGCGAGACACTTTATAGATAGTATGTACGGAGTGAGTAATGATGATTATTACCTGCGACTGAAGCCCACAGTAAAGTTCAAGTGACCAGCATTCAACTCTTGCTGTCTAAAGATAAGTTTGTAACAGCTTAAATGTTCATGTGATCCGTTTCGGTGTAAACAAGATCTGGTGTCTGGAATGGATTCATTGCGTTTTCAAGGCTTCTTGTTGGAAAAATGTGTCCGGTTTTCATTCTTTTCGTTTTTTTGTGGGACCTTTTGGAACGAGTTAATGGCGGAAACCAAGTTTCCACTGTAAACGGTCTTAAACGGCAAAACACGGATGACCGCCGAGAACACGCATGATTGACACATGACCAGGCTCAGAATGACGGCCGACTGTCAAGTGTGGTCTACTTTGTGCGTTTTGCGTGAGCAGGTAGAGCGTGCATGTACCATGTAGTCCAAGAGCGCTGAAGACTGTTGTTAGATCTTTATTCCTGAAGGGCATCATACAACATTTGAATGCATTAAGAGCGAAACCAAAAGTGGTGGGATGGATTCAGCACCCAGTGAAGGTGGGGCTGTTGTAGAAGCGGTGGCTTTTTAAAGATTATGCACTTCTTATTATTGCTTTCATTGCAGAGAGGAGGATGCATGCCCACCTTCCACCACTGCAGCTTTTCTAGATTCCTTGTGCACAGCACTGTCCTGCTGCCCCACACAGGCCACCTCTAGGAAAATGCCCATAAATGCTAGCTAGTATGAGATAATCCTACGCAGCAACCGCATTGTGCTTGTCAAGTACAGGGAAGGACCCTTTCGACCGAAAAGTAGCCGCTAATAAACGAGTGGAAAACGCCTTGCCGTGTGTCCGTTCCAGGTTTGGACAGTGGATGCGGCGTCAAATGCATCGTTTAACAAAATATTCGGCGTTTGCTCGACGAAACAAAGTCATTCAACTGGTCAAAGTGAAAGAGCAAAAAAAACCCAAACATGGAAATGGAAACAAGGTAATATAGTTAAGGCTAAACATCTTTGTCTATTACCTTTTGTAGAGTCCATAGGAGGAGCATGCAATCGACGTAACATCGCCACAACTTTACGGCAAACAACAAAAGCAAGAAACTCAAAACAAATCGGAGTCGTGTCGTGTTTGAAGTCGTATGGCTTTGTGCAATTTTTTCACTCACTCCAACATTAGATTTGTGAATGAAACTATTCTTTTATATAAACATTGGTAAATGTCATGCCGGGAGTTATTGAGATTGGGTTCTACATGCGCTGTTCTCTTCTTGCATGCCCGATTGCGCCAACTGTGCATTGTCCCAGAAAGAGTCTTTCATCGTTGCATGTGCACTTACATCCAAGACCCATGTGCTCGATTGCGTCACCCTACTACATATAAGGTGTTTGTGCACACAGTCCATATTTCTCTTGAGATACAGTAAGAAGAATATTGTCCTTTCTTAAATTGGAGATAAAGGTAAGGACTTTGAAATGGGGGGGGGGGGGGTTGCTTTATGTGAAGCGATCTGAATTCATCTTTCTAAGTTTGGGCGGTAGGTGCCCGTCCATCCTGCCACCTCCCCCAGCCAGTCGCTGCAACTTGGGAGGTAAGTCCGCCACCGACTTACTGATGGGCTCTGTGCTTATTTTGGAGGCCTTACCGCCCTGCTTGTCATCAGAAACACCGGGAACGGAGCTGATTCGCTGCAGCTTCATGGGCAGGTCTCCAAAACTGTAAGTCATCTCCGAAGTGGTGGAGCTCATCCTTAGAAGCTTTTTGGGCAGGCCGTCCCGTCCTGTGATCTTCTGGAGCTTGGTGGGCAGCTTGGTGGTGCTGTCATTGTCCTCCAGGGTCTCCAAGCAGTCCAGGGAGCTGTTCTTCTCCCCACTGTTGCACAACGACGGAGCCATGAGAGGCGAGGAGAGGAGCAGAGCCTCCTCCTGCTCCTTCACGCTGTAGGGAGGGGTAGGCACCTCGAAGGTGGCGTGGAACTGAGAGTAGTCCACCTTGAAGAAGCCTTCCTCCAAGGAGATGACCGGGAAGAAGCGATGTCCCCACAGAACCTCGTCCTCAGTGTAGGATGTCCTCGCTTGGCAGGTCATCCCTGTGGAGCAACAAGAAAGACACACTGAAATGTCACATTACCTCAATAAATTAGCTCTAGGACTTCCACAATTACAGCAAATTATCCACCATTGTGTTGTCACGGCAGAGCCTAACGTTTAGAGATGATTAAACGCGGTGCTACTTTAATCACAGGCTTGGCACTCCTCCATTAGAACCGACTCTTTATTTTTGTAGCAGCATTGTCTTTTTTCACATAACAAAACATTTCACTGGATGACATCAGCTGCCACAATAAAAGCCCGTCATTCATTTTCAACAGAATGTTTAAAAGGACAAATCAGTCCAAACATTAGTACAAGGTTATTTGGATTTAGTTCAGACAAGGAGTAGAGGACCCATAAATACAAGGTACCAATTCGTGTACACCAGAACCTCGGTTTTCATATAGGAATCGGTTTTGGCGCTGATTATTGTCCAAAAATATGTACACCCACTCTTGGTCCCAGTCCACCCATTGGTGACTCACTCTCTGCGAAGAATGGATGATGGTTCCTTTAGAGTTGGGACACTATAGACAGATTCCGGCTGGGGCTCGCTTTAGGCATTTCGATTATGTTAGTGTGGGTGGTTTTTTTGTCCAGAGAACACACACAATGATAAACAAACTCCTTCCAGCCTCCTTTCAAGCAGCGCCGTGCGCTGATGAGGCATTCGAGCGCACAGCGTATTTCTGAGAGTTAAAGGAATCTGGGCTTTTTTTTTTAGCTGCAGAAAAAGGTTGCAAGTGCCAGAACATTGATAAAGAAGGTGAGAAACACTAAAGACGGTCTGTTAGGATTGCAACATAAAGGTTTCTCAGTGGAAGGGGAATTGTTTAAAGGACATCTGCCATTTTTTTTCTAAAGATATAAAAACAGGTAAGAAAAGATGCCGCTCAGAATGCAAAAAAAAGATTCATCACGCATTCCACCTATAAAGCTTTAAGAAGCCGATCGTCCGGGCCAGCCCACGGCCCCACAGACCTCCAGAGACGTCTGTTGACTTCCCCATGAAAGTCCACAGACGCTCAGTCTCCGACTGTGACAAAATGCCGTGACCCTGCTGAGAAGGAAGTCGTGTCAATTACCTGTGGAATCTCGCTTAGCATCATTAACACATTCCAGACAACACGACTCTAACCAAAACGTACGCTGACCAAATCAATGTTTTTCCATACAAAATAATAAAAATCCAATGAATCTATTCCTGAAAGACAACAATGTACGAGAGATTTTTATAGCTCTACAATTTGAAATACTGTATAAAAATATCTACAGTAATTTATTGTGGTTA
>QODF01000116.1:886722-903258 GCA_024372805.1 Oostethus manadensis
TCCCATGAGTGGTGAGCTCGTGGGAGGAGGGACCCACGTTACCTTTTCGGGCTGTGCCCGACCGGGCCCCATGGGTGCAGGGCCGGCCACCAGACGCTCGCCATCGTGCTCCGCCTCCGGGCCTGGCTCCAGAGGGGGGCCCCGGTGACCTGCGTCCGGCCGAGGGAAAACGAAGTCCATTGTTATTGTGCATCATTGGGGTCTATTGAGCCACTCTTGGTCTGGTCCCTCCCCTAGGACCTGTTTGTCATGGGTGACAATCAATTAGACAATCAATAATAAAAAAATACACATGTGCAAATACAAAATGTCTTTTTTTTCCATGTTGTCTTTGCTTTTTCTGCCTTGTCTTTGTTTTTACCATTTTGGTGTTGATTTTCCCATTTTGTCTTTTACTTTTGAATTTTTTCATTGCATTTACTGTAAGGCTCAAGCTAGCAATAAAAAATAAAAGCTGAACTGACTAGTCCCATCCAGGCTCTTGGTTTGCACAAAGAATGTGCATGGTGGCGTTATAGTGACGTTACTTCCTGTCCGTCACCCGCTTCCGGTCACCTGTGCTAAGAGCTGCATCTGAGCATAGCTACTACATAGCCACTGCAAGCAGGAATCGTGTGATCAGGTATGGATTAGTCATCCTGGCAGCAAAGGCTGTGGGCGGGTCCTTCTTTTACTGCTTTTTGTTGCTATCTTGAGCCATCCAGCACATCCAATGAGAAAAAGCAAATGGAAAAAACAAAGACAATACAGGAAAAGCAATGACAAAATGGAAAACTTAAATGACTACATTTGTATATATTTTTATTATTGATTCTCTTTACATGTCCACATGTATTTCCTTCTAATTTTGGCACTCCTGTGTTTCCATATTATGGATTAGCTTTGTAAGCTTTTAAAATGTGATGATTTGCAGCTTTTCACATTATGAAAACAAATTAAATACATTTGAGTTTAAATTGATGGTGGGTGGTAGAAAACAATTTGAATATATCAACGGGGGCTCAAACACGACCGACTATGGTGCTTTTTAAAATTAGTTTGACTATTTTCTGTCATTTCATAGACGTAAGAGTCATAATTACCCTACTCATATTCCAGACAATAAAAGTGAATCCACACACAGGCACCTTCATTGCTCAACTCATAAACACAAGAAAATTACAATGCCAGAGAAAAGGTGTTTGAGGAAACCTGTAGGGAGGAAAATATCATTGGGTTCTCCGACCGAGCCATCCTTCTTTCAGCCCGGGAGGTGAGAATTGTGCAACTGCGGATCCATTACACTTCTTCTTGCAGTAAATGGTAATGTCTTCACCTCTGTGACTACAATGTAAAAGACAATACCATTACATTTCAATCCTCAACGGGGTGGCCCATCTCAAACAAGAGCCGCATAATGAAAGATCCTCCTCGCTTATTTCACCGTTAGGCTCTGCCACACACATCCCCCGTGTTCACCCACCAAGGTGCCAGGCACTAAAATGAGCGGACAATATACGGTATACGTACCTGGCACTGTGGACTGTACTGAGGTTTATGATCTAATACACTGTATCGGAGAGTGACAGACGGCCTGGGCCAGCAAAGCCTTCTCTGCTGGCCTTGCGCTATCACAAACACCTACATTTACAGTAGTGTTCAAAATAATAGCAGCGCAATGCGACTAACCACATTAATCACTGTTATTGGAATATCTTTATTGCTCGATGGCAAACACGTTACCGGTAGGTGCAGTAGATTCTCAGGAAACAAACAAGACCCAGCTTTTACTGTATACACGCTCTTAAGGCTGTGCGATTGAGCAAAGAGTTGAAAGGGGGTAGTTCAAAAAATAGCAGCGTGGCATTCAATCAGTGATCAATTTTGTGAAAAAAACGTGTGAATCCGCTGGCCCCTATTTAAGGAGAAAAGCAGCACTTGTGGAACATGCATTTCTTTTTGGAAGCCTGAGGAAAACGGGTCGTTCAATACATTGTTAAGGAGAACAGCGCACTTGAAATAAAAAGTAGATTGGACAGGGGAAAACTTGTGAAAAGGTGTAAAAAATGTTTGGTTCTTCAGCTAAAATGATCTCCAATGATCTCCAGGCGCTGCTTTCGTCTTATGCACTCATCTCTGTCCGCGCAATGCCGACGCAGACGGGTGGTGCCGTTGTCGCCAATGCTCTCCGCTTCAATGCTCCGCTTTTAGGCAGACTCTCCTTCACTTCAATATGTACAGTGTGGGAAATGGGCCTTTGCTTTTCACCCGCCTGGACGCTTCCAACCACAGTGAAAAATGCCTTGCATATTTTGTCAATTGCAAACTTTTGTGTATGTTTCACCATACTGCACATAGTCTACCCCCGCTTTCACACTGGGTACCCGTAGCGTGTTGGGATGCGCCAGTCAATTGGCCAATTTAGCCTTTCATCGTGGATCAGAGGCCAATCACATGTGGCTGGTGCTATTGCAGCCTGTAGCAATCCCCGTGTGCAGTGTAATGTCTTGCTCTAAAGTCTTGGGTAGTGTCTCCCTGCCACTTTCCTTCACAATGTGCAGGCATGTGGCTCCATAGCAAAAGCATCACGTCTGCTGTGTGGAACTGAAACGCCATTTGTGAGAGCGGCGTAAAGTTTGGGTCCTGCAACACATGTCACAAAACATATCTTATGAAATCCTTACTATTTTTCCCCAAATTCATTTTTTTCCCATTTCAATTTTATAGAATTCTTTTTTTTTTACATTTTACACAAATTTTTACCAGCAAAGAGTGTGTGCTTTTTGGGTTGGTGAATAACATGTCATCGAATTAAATGGAAAATTCCTTACATTTGTTCATGCATTACATTATTAGACAAATATGGGGATCAGTTCAGCTTTTGTAATGAAATTCCGCCACGATGATGTAATGAGCGCTCCGCCGGAGAAATGATTCCCCACATGAACGTTCCTTCTCCCCACGCTGTTAGCATTTCAGCCACATTTGGTCAATTTCCGTGACATTCCGCGTTTAACAGTAAATTGTAGGGATGTACGGATTCATGCACTAGATCGATGTATCGACTTATATTCCTATGATCCAACTACATCGATCTGTGTTCACCAAACTTCCTTTCCAGACGACATATATCGATCTACAATCGTAATCAATTGATTACCTCAGTCATCACAATCAGTTTAATCGATACTGGGAAATAAAGCATTGGATTTAGTTTTGTATGTTTTTACCTATTTTAATGATGAAGACGTTAAACAGAACATTTTGATTTGTTGTAGGTCGATTAGTCATGCCGGGCGCACGGTGGCTGACTGCGTAGCACGTTGGCCTCACAGTCAGGAGGTTCCGGGTTCGAATCTCTGTTGGGCATCTCTGTGTGGAGTTTGCGTGTTCTCCCCGTGCGTGTGTGGGTTTCCTCCGGGTACTCCGCTTTCCTCCCACATTCCAAAAACATGCATGTTAGCTTCATTGGCCGCTCTAAATTGTCCATTAGAGTGTGAATGTTGGTTTGTCTATATGTGCCCTGGCGACCAGTCCAGGGTGTACCCCGCCTCTCGCCCAAAGTCAGCTGGGATAGGCTCCAGCATCCCCGCGACCCTAATGAGGATAAGCGGTACAGAAAATGAATGAATGAATGAACGATTAGTCATGCCTGTAGACTGGGGCGCACGAAGGACGCTCTGGTAAAAGAGTCCGTGTGGACGTCCTAAAATATACAATTTTTCTTAGGATATGTAGTGTATTTTCTTTGGTATACGTGTTTGTTAGCTGGATTACCTTTTCTTCTTCAATTTGGTACGGGATTTATACTGAGTGTTGGACAACATCCAAAGTTAAGTCCAACTTGAAGCCTTTCCAGCTCATGGATGGTCAGGACAAGGTAAAAGGTACGTAGCGACTGTAATGTTATGCTGACGTGCATGTAGAACATTCCGGCAACAGGGGGCTTGTCATTTAGGAGTCAGTTTTAGGAGCCATTGATTTTAGGATATTCGTTCACTTTAATATCTACCTGCACTTACATTCAAATCTGGAACTTCCTTAATAGTATGGGTAGAGAAGTGATTGAGGTCACAAATTAACGTTAGTCATGTTTCATCAGATAGAATTAATCACAGAATTAATTCATTGTTAATTCACCCCAAAGTGTTGGTTGCACTTTATTCAAATAAAAGATGAATGCATTTGCCATGAATTGTTGTTTACCTTTTTATATCCATAATTAATGTACACCTGATTCGAATCATTCGATTCAGAATACGAATCGAATCTTTATTAAAATGAGTCGTTAGACCCCTAATAGGTTTCCTTTTATTCACCAATTCCGCAAATCTATTCGCGATTCTGTTAACACTGAAATCATAGGACCCCAGAGAATTTTCTTGGATCACAGTGCAGCATCAGCCAATAGGCAGCTAAACGCTGGACAACACTCGCCCATATGTGCATGACAGTCAGAAGACGAAGAAAATAACCCTCAAAATAATCAAATCAATTGAACTGGACGACCAGCCTTTCTCGGTGATGGAAGACACCGAGTTCCCCCGACTGCTCTCGTTCTTGGAGCCGAGCTGTGTGCTACCTGGAAGCCCTGTTAGAGCCAGAATCATATTGCTCCTCCTAATCTTCATCATTTTTGAATAACTGAATAAGTCAGGGTACCTTCCTTGGCCCCTGGCCAATAGCACTGACCATAAATGAATCAAGAAATTTACAGTAATGCACGTGATCAGTCGCAAACAAATATTCATGGATGATAGGGGTCGACAGAATAAAACCCGGACGTGAAGTGGATGATGCAGGGACACATTTGATCGGTTAGACTTGCGCATTTGAGCACTGCCGGGGGACAAATTCGATTGGAGAAAATACCAAATTTGGCCAAAATGTGCGAAGACACTGCATAGCGAAGTAGCGAAGTTGCGTATAGTCCATGAAGATTGGTAGACTTTGCAACAACTGGACCGATTTCAAGAACCCAAGAACCAGATTCGGCTGCCGAAGTCCAGGTCGCCCGGACTCCGGCCCTCGACCACTGCCCAAATCACATTGCACCGGACCCTTATGCTTGCCCCTGCAGGTGGGTCTGCGGGGGGGAGCTCGGCCAACTGGGAGGAGCTCAAGAGTAGAGCCGCTGCTCCTTCACATCGAAAGGAGCCAGTTGAGGTGGTTCGGGCATCTAGTCTGGATGTCTCCCGGGCGCCTCCCTGGTGAGGTGTTTCGGGCATGCCCAGTCGGGAGAAGGCCCCAGGGAAGACCTAGGACACGCTGGAGTGACTATGTCTCACAGCTGGCCTGGGAACGCCTTGGTGTCCTCCCGGTGGAGCTGGAAGAGGTCGCTGGGGACAGGGAAGTCTGAACTTGCCTACTGAAGCTGCTGCCCCCGGGACCCGGACCCGGATAAGCGGAGGAAAATGGATGGATGGAATGATTTCATTTGCTGTAATACTGTAGAAGCAGGTATTTATATTTTCTCATATAACGGTTTGGGCTTACGGTCCATGGTTTGTCATTGTCTTTGTGTGGCAGGACTGGCAGCCGTACAAGAGAAAAGCAGACCGGACCTACTCCTCACGCCAGTGGTCAGTGTAGCAGCTTCACTTGATTATTATTATCATTTTTATTATCATTTTTGTCCACCAGACGAAAGAAAAATGGATGTTGCTCTCCATTGTTCATTGGTTACAGTCACATGAAATGAGGTTGCAGCAAGTCCATCTAATTTTTACCCGCTGAATCTGACATGAAAATTATACTTTATACCGTATCGGCCCGTAAAATTATTAAATTTTGTCCTACCATAATTTCAATGGCATTAAAAAAACGAGTTTCTCCAGTAGTGGAAATGTTCACGTTTTCGGGTCATTTACAGAATTGAGGGGTCTCAAGGCTCTTTTCTGGCTTGCTACTCTGCATTTTATGCTAATAACACAGCAAGTGTGAAAGGCCTTCAGAGGTCTGTCAAAGATGAGCTTCGCTCGGCAGTTTACTGCTCTCATTTGGATTATGCATGTGACAGCATTAATATAATCCTGTGTCGAGTTCACATTTGGGAAAAAAAGCCACTTTTTTTTAAAAAGATAAGGTTCTGGAGCATGAGAAAACTGCTAAAGGTTGGGAACCACTGTTGTAGTGTTTGAATATTAAAATATTGCTACAATACTATATGTTGTTTTGCTAGTTTTTACAAATAAATGATGCTACTTAAAATATTATTATTATTATTATAGCTATGATAATAATATTCATTAAGCCCAAAATGAGTGGTATCCTGGCAAAAATTTAGGTTGAAGTTGTTAAATGTATTTATCTGGATGGCAAAATAGCCAAACAAATTGTGTTAAAAGGTATTAATGAAAAATACCGTCACAACTGTCACGATTGGTGTTTTGTAGACACGACAGTTGGTTTAGTTTTGTATGGTATTGCTGTGTTGTCGTTGTTTTCCTGATTTCACATGTTTTTCCCAGCCTTCTATGTTTCTTAATTATGCACACCTGGTTCTCGTTTGGGTTCTTGCTATTTATGTTCAGGTGTGTGCGCCAGTAGGGTGTCAGCTCATTGTTGCTTTTCCCTCTGTGCGTGTTCCCCATGTTCCCCATGCTTTTCCCCATGTTCCTGCTGCTGCTTTGCAGCATCATCATTAAAGATTCCTCCAATTTACCGGCTTGGCATCCAGCTCTCTGCATCCTCGGGGTCAGTTACAACATGCCGAGAAAACCGCACCGTGACAGTAACGTTCCACTTCATGGTTCAAATTTCTCGGCTTCAGTCTTTCACATAAAAAAATATACAGTATATTAATGAGTCTGATTCATGGTTGAAGAAGGTAAAGAAAATGCATGTTTAATCAAATTTGACATTTTTGCATAAATTAATCCGATGTTGGGGGCGGAGTCCGGTCAGACCTGACAGACCCAAACGCATTGTGAGGGTCTGCTGGGAACGCCTGGCAGAGTCCCCTGTCAGAAGGAGTTTCAACTCCCACCTGCGGGAGAGCTTTGACCAAGTTCCGAAGGAGGTAGAAGACATTGAGTCAGAGTGGGTGATGTTTCGTGCCTCCATTGTTGATGCGGCTGATCAGAGCTGTGGCCGTAAGGTGGTCGGTGCCTGTCGTAGCGGTAATCTCAGAACCCATTGGTGTACACCAGCGGTGAGGGATGCCGTCAAGCTGAAGAAAGAGTCCTATCAGGCCGCTTTGGCCCATGGGACACTGGAGGCAGCTGACAGGTACTGGCAGGCCAAGCGGTCTGTGACTCTGGCAGTCACTGAGGCAAACACTCGGACATGGGAGGAGTTCGGAGAGGCCATAGAAAACGACTTCTGGATGACTTCAAAGAGATTCTGGTCCCCCATCTGCAGTCTCAGGAGGGGGAAGCAGTGAACAGTCAACACCTTGTATAGTCGGGACGGTGTGCTGCTGACCTCGACTCAAAATGTTGTGGACCGGTGGAGGAATACTTTGAAGACCTCCTCAATCCCACCGACACGTCTTCTAACATGGAAGCAGTGCCCGGGGACTTTGAGGCGGGTTCCCCCATCTCTGGGGCTGAGGTTACCGAGGTGGTCAAAAAACTCCTTGGTGGCAGGGCACACATGAGATCCACCCGGATTTCCTTAAGGCCGTGGATGCTGTGGGCGTGTCTTGGTTGACACGACTCTGCGGCATCGCATGGATATAGGGGTCGGTGTCCCTGGACTGGAAGACCGGGGTGGTGGTCCCGCTTTTCAAGACGGGGGACCGGAGGGTGTGTTCTCACTATCGTGGGATCACACTCCTCAGCCTTCCCGGTAAGGTCTCTTCAGGGGTTCTGGAGAGGAGGATCCGCCGGATAGTCGAATCTCGGATTCAGAAGGAGCAGTGTGGTTTTTGTCTTGGTCGTGGAACTGTGGTCCAGCTCTATATTTTCGGCAGGGTCCTTGAGGGTGCATGGGAGTTTGCCCAACCAGTCTTAATGTGTTTTGTGGACTTGGAGAAGGCATTCGACCGTGTTCCTCGGGGAATACTGTGGGGAGTGCTCCGGAAATACGGAGCATCGGACCACCTAATCCAGGCCGTTCGTTCCCTGTATGACCAGTGCCAGAGTTTGGTTCGCAATGCGGGCAATAAGTCGGACCCGTTTCCAGTGAGGGTTGGACTCCGCCAGGGCTGCCCTTTGTCACCGATTCTGTTCATTAATTTCATGGACAGAATTACTAGGCGCAGCCAGTGCGTTGAGAGGTTTCAGTTTGGTGCCCACAGGATTCGGTCTCTGCTTTTTGTGGATGATGTGGTCCTGCTGGCTTAATCGAGCAGTGACCTTTAACTCTCACTCGATCGGTTCGCACTTGAGTGTGAAGCGGCTGGGATGAGAATCAGCACCTCCAAATCTGAGTCCATGGTTCTCGCCCGGAAAAGGGTGGAGTGCCATCTCCGGGTCGGGGATGAGGTCCTGCCTCAAGTGGAGGAATACCTTGGGGTCTTGTTCACGAGTGATGGAAGGATGGTCTGCAGTGATGCAGACTCTCTACCGGTCTGTTGTGGTGAAAAGAGCTCCTCCGCTCCCAATCCCTGACACATCACAAGACTTACACTGACAAAAAATTCTAAACTCGCGTTGGCTACAGAGCGTCAGGGCAGTGTTTGGTTGGCTTAAACACCTTCTCCTCCGATGTCTGATCAACATGTTCAATAAAAGTGACACATCTAATAGTTTCAGCGCCAACAACACTTTCTCTTTTTTTTCATTTGCCATCACTCGCTACCTCAGGGGTCCATGACACCTGATGCGGGAGTTGACTCACCAGAGCACCAGAAATGCTAGGTTCCAGCCCAACAAAAACAACAACAGCCTTCGGAAAGTTTTTAAGAGTTCAAATGAGCTCGCCGGTCAACTGTGTGAGAAAGTGTCAACAGACTGAGGCTACTTCCGCTACGCCATTTCTTATAGGAGGTATCTCTTTGTGGAGAGGTGCCCATTGGTTTCAAGTGCACAACAAACCATTAACTGAAACATTGACTCTTCTGGAATGAATGGCCACACCTACAGATACAGGTGTCTGTATTTGTTTTGGGTTTGCGTCCCCCGATTGAATTATTGGCAGAAGACACAAGAAGTTCCAACGGCAAACTTTGGAGTCACGTGGCCTCAAGCCGTCCTCGTTTCAGGCACTCAATAAACGCACTTTTTGTTCTTAACAGTGCACAGCGTCTGTGGTCTAATAGAGTGAGGCAGCCGCAGAGTCAGCACAGTGACAGCAAAGACAAAATGGGTTGTTTTGGGGGCGGGGGCTGAAATAGAAAAGCACTGCAGACTCAGCCCTGATAGCAGTTGGTAACAAAAACCCGAGTGGTTTCCACCGACTTGCTTCCCCGTCCAGGGTTGTGGGATGTGGAGGAAGATATTATTTGGCTCAGTCATATTCTCCGTGACAAATCAACAACTCAGACCCGAGAGCACTCGGGAGACAGTCTAGTGTCAGTCCTGGCGACATTACTCTCATTCGTCAAAAGCAATACTGAAATTGGTTTGTTTGTGGAAATGGTTTCCTAAAAGGATTCAGGCATCCGAGAGTTCTTTATTCTATTTAGGGAAGAGCTCACACAGTACTTTCTTCATCCCTAACCCCTTGTCTCTTTCTATCTTGCTTCTCTGTTCCACACAGTCACACACACGCAATCACACACAAGCACACTCACTCACGAGTGCAGTGCTGTCAACAGAGTCCCCTGACAAGCGTTCGGGCCTGGAAAAGGATTAAGTGCTATGTATACAAAAAAATGCAAAAAAAATGTATGCAGAGGATCATCCGTTATCCCCACATCTTCACATCTCACTTCCGACTTTGTTCATTGAGCAAAACACTGGCATCACATGTTCCAAGAGACTTTTAACCTGATATCAGATGGACTGACAGGTAACCATTGAGCATTCTGGCACCTTTGGTCACAGAACTCTGAAGACGAGTACCCATAATTCAGATTTCAACCTAGTTCCGTTTCATTCAAAAAAACATGTGCACTGTCCAAATCACACATGGATCAACTGTACCAAAAGTCCTTCCAACTGACTGTCAAATGGACTCAAAGGAAACCATCACTCTTTTGACACCATTCACCACAGAACACTGAGGAGAAATACCCTAAACCTAAGAACCTACGTCAAATGGTTTGGACAAACCTGTGGACTGTCCAAATGACACACGGGTACATTTTCACCAAAGGTCTTTTGAACGGGCGTTGCCACTACCTAACCATCTGACTTCTGACACCATTTACCCCACAACTCTCCGATCCAGTATCAATAACAAATCAAAATTGGCCACTACCACTTTCTGAGAAATTCGATCCAGGTGGTACCCCTGCTGGCACGACTAAAGTACACCCTTCTCCTAAATTACTAATCCTCAATCATCTCCATGACGGCCACACCTACTACTGCTACATTTCTTACAGATATCAATATCTCTAGAGGAGGATGAGGAATTGCTGAGCTAAGACAGAGAAGCAAAGCTAATCGCTAAGCTAAATATCTCATGTCAAGTAGTGAAAACAGAAGAATAAGTGCACAGCATAGCTGGAATTTCTTTCCAGCAGACAGGAAAATGAATCAGGAAGCCAGAGTACCCGTAGAAAACCCACGCATGGGGAGAACATGCAAACTCCACTCAAATGGCGATTCGAACTCTCAATCTCCTGACGGTGTGGCCAACGTGTAGTGCAGCCCGGCATAAAAACTGTATTTAATGAAGGTTTCATGTTGCTGACTCTAGAATGCACTATTTGTTTTACTAGAAAAGAGACCTTCGTTCCCCCATATTGTGATTCACACCAAAATAATAATCCTACTTTTTCCACTTCCAATTTCAAAGGTACCCAATTTTTTCATATTCCCAATTATAGTTTGCGCAACTATTCCATTATCTGGATCAGTTTTTGATATTTTGTAGAATCTGTTGGAAACTGTATTTTCTGATTGTTTTTTGTGGGTTTATATGCAAAAATGCTGAAAATGGTTCCTATCACACAGTGTTAAAGAGTCCTGGATCCCGACAGTGAACCAAAAGCAATCGGTTCTTCCAATATCCCATTTCTGACAATTCCTAAAAAAAGAAATCATCCAAATCCATTCACAGCTTTGAAAGTTATTTTGGACAAAAACCAACAGATAAACAAAAACATAACCTCATCGGCGGAGGTAACAGGTCATCCGAGTGAGGACACACATTGTGTAAAACTGCACGGTGTTTCATACTCTATTGTGAAAAACCCAAAGGATGCCTTATAGGAGCTGCTGAGTAAGCATTTTAAAATACAACGTAGAGGTGTGGAGGATTGCTGAGGCATCACTGAGACAACGTTGTTATAAAGGTGAGATGATTGCATCATATATAGATCTGATATACTGTAATGGCTTTATTGCTCAGTACACCAGTCGGACCAGCTGTTTCTATGGTGACCACGCATTAAAAGGCAGCCTATCCAGAAACATTCCCCTGCTTATTTCCTTTAGTTTGAAAGTCCCTTGTGCTGTTTAAATTGTCTCCAAGTGTGCGATCTGTTTGCAAAAGTGGCTTACAGTTGTTGGCAGCGCGTAGCTTTTAGTGCTCCTGCACACTGACGGCTTAGTTGCGAGAAGAAGGGGGAGGATGATGGGAGAAAAAAAAAGGCACGGGAAGTGCACTGCCGTGTGGGGGAGGGGAGAGCCTGCATGCCGAGGCTTGAGCGGGGATGCTGTCGGAAAAGAACGGAAGGGAATGTGAGCGGGGGCTGCCAGCCATCTCCACGCAAGGTGGGGAGTCGGGCAGGGTGACGAGGAACATATGGCTGCAAGCTATTAACACAGGAAGGAGAGTGGAAGTGGAGGCAGAGCTCAACACTGCCGTGAAGGCAACCCAGATTCCACTCTTCTGGAAACATTTTCTGAAGATTGTCTGTGGGAATGTTGGCTAATGTTGGCTCCATAACATCCTCAAGTTCCTCCGCACCAATGTCAGTCCAAAAATGCTTTAAAATAATCCATTCCCAAGCTTTTCCCAGGATACATGGTAGTGTAAGAATAAAAAGTGTAAAAATAAATTTTCCGACATTTTAAGAGTTTGTAAGAAAGAATAGGGCCGCACGGTGGTCGAGTGGTTATCACGTTGGCCACACAGACTTGGAAGACCTGGGTTGGAATCTCCGTTGGGCATTTCCGTGTGGAGTTTGCATGTTCTCCCCGTGCATGTGTGGGTTTTCTCCGGGTACTCCGGTTTCCTCCCACATTCCAAAAACATGCATGTTAGCTTCATTGGCCGCTCTTAATTGTCCATTAGAGTGTGAATGTAAATGTTTGTTTGTCTGCCCTTTGATTGACTGGCGACCAGTCCAAAGCCAGCTGGGATAGGCTCCAGCATACCCGCGACCCTAATGAGTATAAGTGGCATAGAAAACTTCATGAAAACAAACAAATATTATACGCAAGAATAAAAACAACAGAGCAACGTGGAACATGCAAACTCCACACAGAGATGCCCAACAGAGATTCGAACTCTGAACCTCCTCACTGTGAGGCCAATGTGCTACCCACTCGACCACCGTGCGGCCTAATAACACATTTATAAATAAGAATGAATAATTGCAGACAGCCAATACAAATACAGAGCTAACATGTCATCTTCCATGGCTTCAATCAAAATAACTGAAATAAATGTTCAACGCTTTAGACCGCGGCGAGTGCACCGCTTATTTATCAAAAGCATTCAATTAATCACAATATATAAAGTAACAAACAAGAATGGTGTGAAATCAGGGGGTTCTGTTTGAACTGGGTAAAATACTACTTAGCAAACAAGATGCAATATGTCTGAGTATACGCATCTGCAAGTATAATTATACCGTGTGGCATACCCCAGGGGTCAATACTGGGACCCTGTATATACTGTATATAAGACTTTAAGCTAGTATAATTTGTAGGTGATACTGCTGCATTTTGTCCTGGAGAAAGTATACAAGAGCTAAGTCACAGATGAAATGACTATATGCTAGAACTAAAATAATGTTAATGGTGCTCTTTTGCTGCTTCAGGACTTGGAAGACTTGCTGTGAACCTGGAACCATGAATTCTGCTGTCTACCAAAAAATCCTTAAGTAGAATTTCTCGCCATCTGTTTGTGACCTCAGGCTGAAACTAACTCCAGTCATAGTCCTGACTTGAATCCTATTGGGATACAGTAGCATAACCTTAAAAGGCGGTCCACGCTCAAAAACCCTCCGATGTAGCTGAATTACAACAATTCTGCAAAGATGAATGGGCCAAAATTCCTCCACAGTGCTGTAAGAGACTCATTGCAAGTTATGGCAAACACTTGACTGCAGTTGTTGCTGCTAAAGGTAGCCCAAACCAGTTATTAGGTTTCCGTGGCAATCACTTTTTCACACAAGGCCATGTAGGTTTGGATTTGGAAAATCCTCTAAAAACTGCAATTTGGGTTCAGTCGTGTTGGTCAATGACTAATACTTACATTTCTCTGATGACCTGAGTCATTTAAGAGTGACAAACATGCTAAAAAAAGGAATCAGGAAGGATGCAAACACTTTTTCTTACCACTGTTAGGGAGTTTGATGTTTGAAGCTTTGAGCGGTATCAAAGAAAAAAAAAATCAATAGTTTTTTTCGAGCCGGAGCTGCACAAAGCAAGTAAGTCCAGCTACTGCAAGCTTGCCTGGGTGACAAGAATAGAAAGGGAAAATCCCTGAGGAGGCTCCTGCCTTAAGAACAACATATTCATGTAGCTTTGTGTTTAGGCCGCACCATTGATTCGCCTGCACTCCGGGGACGGTGGCAGCTCTACCGATCAATGCGGCCCGTGGCCAGCGCTGCAAGTGCACGAGCCCTCAGACAAGCCAAGCTGCCAATATTATCACAGTCACACAACATGTAGCACTTTGCCCCGAGTGCCCGCCGTCTCTAAGGGCAAACTCCGCGCCGCCTCATGTTTGTTTTGTTGATGACTTGTACACGACTCGCTAGCCTGAAGAGAAACACCGGCGCTGAATGGATCTCCGGCGGTCTCATCGCGCAGGTTCATCGCCGGTCTGCCCTCACAGCTACTCCGTCGGTGATTTATTGCCAACCGACAAATCCCTAAAGACACAATTAACGTGTTCCCCCTTGGGAAGCCGGCGCAGTTCATCTAAAAGGGATGATGAATCCAGGATGTCTGGTGGGCCGCTGCCATGACCGTCATGCGAAAGTCACATCAGCTACGCACACGCACACACGCACGCACACACACACACACACACTGCAATGTAATGATCCCATTCAAAGAACGTCACATTTCTCTTGAACAAAACATGAAATATCATCCTGATCAAGCGCTGCTTTTTGGCAGAGGTGAAAAGTTCAAATGCGAAGCATCCAACTCGTTAAAGCCCTCACACCGAGCAGTCTTAAAAATGAATGCACAAATGTTTTGTTTCCCCACCAAAAAAAGTTGATTTCCAACATCATTCAATTGGATTCTGGTTTGTGAAATTCTTAAGGCTAACAGGTCTTACATGTTAATACAGCACAACTACTGCTGGTCATGTTCATAGTTTCAAACAAACATATTTATATACATTTGTTTCCCAATGCCGTCGCGGTCAAAGTTGCATAACTCTACATTCACTACGAAAGATGTCACCTGAAGTCAGGAAAATGCTGCTGCCAATATCAGTATCGGTGCGCGGGACAATATTTGATATCGTTAAGACGGCCCATACTGAGCATCTTGAAGGTCAAGGTCGAGGTCGAGATTATTTATACAGCACATTTCCAACAGTGCGGTACAGAGGCCAGTAAAACATAGGACTACATAAACTTAACCCGTGATAAAACACAAAATTAATAACATCAAAGAGTAAAAACAATAAAAAACAATGCCCGGGTTAAACTGTGGTAAAAACCAGAATATAAGAATAAGATTTCAATAAAGATTTAGAATACCCCGGTGTTTGTGCAGACCTATGCTCAAGCTATTCCAAAATCTGGGACCTGCTACAGAGAAGGCTTAAGTTTAGCTAATAGGGCGGTTAAAAGCAAATCAATAGACAGTAAGTCCGATAAATATGAAGGAGCCAGACCATTCAGTGATTTAAAAGCAAAAAGGAGAATTTTAAAATGGATCCTGGCCAGGACTGGGGTTATATGTTCCCATCTCTTGGTGCCAGTTAACAGGCGGGCAGCAGCATTTTGAACCAGCTGGAGACGATGAACAGAGAACTGGTCTAGACCTCAATACAAGGCCAAGCGGCAAGTAATAAACTACTAAATAACTGTCTCAAATGAAAAAAACTTGTTTGCAGACTTTAGAAGAACCATCCAAAAACATGCAAAGGTTTTTTACCTGTGGTTGGAAGTATGACGATTATGGGCCTTATACAAAAATACAAATTAGTTTTTTTTGTCGTTAAGCTTGAGAAAATTGAGAGACATCCACTGCTTAGCATCATCGAGACAGTTCAACAGAGCAGAAAAGGAGACAGATAAGATTTGCAGATCCTCTGGAGAACAATGGAAAGTAACATTATACTTTGGAAAAAACAGACCCCAGAGGCAACATATATGATGCAAATAAAGCTGGGCCCACAATGGAGCCTTGAGGAACACCACAACCAAGACTGAAAACTTTTAAATTCAAGTGGCCCATGGTAACAGATAAGAGCTTTCCGATCGGAGAAAGTGTGTGTTCTCATTCAGCCACGGCTCGAACGCAACTGTAACGCACTTAATCCTGAAGGGCGCAATCAAGTCCAGGGTATCCGCACAAGTTGAGCCAAGTTCGTAACACTCTCGGAGCAAGAGTTAAGCAACACGGAGCCAGTAGGAATGTCAGAAAAACTACAATATACGCTGTTTTTGAGTGTGATTCTCCTAAAAGGGGTACCAGAGAGGGTGTTGTCACTCCCAGGGGCACGACTTGAAGTGATTTGAAGCTGTACCCACCAAAAATATACCACTAACACATTGAATAAACAGAGGAAACACTGTCAAATACTTTTTTAGTGACTGTTGTGTGTAAAACACAACCTGGTGTCAATTTCAGCCCATTTGTATGGACTCACAGCAGTACATGGAATAAATGTAGAAATATAAAGAGAATCAATAATAAAAATATATACGTAAGTAGTCACCCTGGCAGGGTCCTTGTTCCTTGCCAACATGCATGGAACAAACGGAAAGTAAGAAAACAAAAACAGGAAAAGAATGATAAAATGGAAAGGCAATATGACCACATTTGCATATATTTATTTATTATTGATTCCATATGTTTGTGCATCTTTTTATGACATGCAAATGTTTGTCCCAAACACCATCCTGATCATTTTAGCTTCATAAGTTTTCGCCCGGGCCGCACGGTGGCTGAGTGGTTAGCACATTGGCCACACAGTCAGGAGATCTGGAAGACCTGGGTTCAGATCTCCGTTGGGCATTTCTGTGCGGAGTTTGCATGTTCTCCCCGTGCGTGTGTGGGTTTTCTCCGGGTACTCCGGTTTCCTCCCACATTCCAAAAACATGCATGTTAGGTTAATTGGGGACTCTAAATTGTCCAT
>QODF01000116.1:908495-1004395 GCA_024372805.1 Oostethus manadensis
TCATTCCACCACCAAGTCTCCTTATCTACTTTCCTTCCAGATGACACACCAAGTACTCTCCTACCTGTCTCCCTGATCACAGTAGCTGTAGTTGTCCAGTCATCTGGAAGGACTTCCTGGCCACCCATAGCCTTTTTCAACTCCTTCCTAAAAGTCAAACTACACAGTTTTCTAATTACCAACATGAAAAAATCCGACACAGGTCGCATATGAGCAAAAAATCGGAATTGACCTGCAGTGTGAACATAGCCTTAGACTTTGTCTTTAGACCACACCAAAAAAAAAACAAGTAGGCCACTATAGCCAAATTAAAAATCCTTAGTTAAAGACAGCACTAGTCCCGGTCACTATTACATTATAGGGGCGAGCAGTGTATCCAATAGACAGCCAGCTAGCTGGCGATGAAGAAACTGTATGCTTATGATGCACACGTGCATTACGGGAGCTAGGTGTTCAAAAGTATACAAAGGTCATACACCAGACCAGGTCAGTGTACCACCCAAAATCGGTCATTTTGTCATAAAAACTGCTTTTTAAAGCCCAGGCCCAGCAACAGAGAGTTCGTCTTATATTCAAGCTCGTCTCATGTTCAAGTCCAAAAAGTCCAGACTTTGGCACATACAGTAATGACGACGCTGATTCATTTACATCTAAAAACAGCTCCTCAGCAATTAATTCAAAACGAGTCCAAGTGTCATGCAAGACTCCTCAGCCCTCTTTTCTTTGTGTTGTAAGCGCATCTAGAGACTCAAAGGGGGCAGTGACTCACCGCAACAGTGACTGCACTGCTGCTCACCTGCGCCCATGTGTCAGTTACAAAAAAAACGTTGCCTTTAGGAGCCGTAATAAGATCGTTAATCACACACACAGCTGTCTACGGGGACTTTACAGTACTCTCACATAAGCAACACATTTTATGTCAGGGGTACATGTAAGGATGGCTCTCAGCAATTAAATGAATTCAATCAATTTGGTAGCATAAAGTTAAAAATATATATTTTTTTGAAGTTGTAACATTATGAGAAACAAAGAAAACAACAAATCAAGTTGCGCTTTTTGCTCAATTAAATTTGGGGAAAAGTTATAATGTTACCAGAGTATAGTCAAAATATTATGGGAATAAAATCATAAGAAAATTTACAAGAAAAACCTTCAAATAGTGATTTTACGAGAATAAAGTCCAAATATTAAAAGAAAAAAAGTCGTATTCTAACAAAAAAAAAAGTCATAAACTTGTGATATTACCAGGAAAAATAATGTCATTTTAGTAACATAGTTGAAATATTAAAAAAATATATATGTCATTGTGTCCTGGAACTGGACGACGACCGTCCTGGGTGTACCCTGCCCCTTGCCCAAAGGCAGCTGGGATAGGCTCCAGCATACCTGCGACCCTAGTAAAGACAGGAGGAGACAGAAGATTAAAAATATGTTTTTAAAGCTGTAGTATAATGATAACTAAATATAGTTATATGGTATTTTTTGGACCAATGGGTTGTGTAAAAAGTAAAAAATCACGGCAATAAAGTCAAAATATTATGGGAATAAAGTCATAATATTATGAGAATCAAAATATACAGAGATTTGAAACGCTGAAAGAAATTTGAAAAATTAAGATTTTTTCTATAAATACATAATTTCTTATCATATCCACATCAAAGTGGCGTCCTTTCATTTTTCAGTATGTGGTCATTGGTGGAAAAAGTTTGGACTTTTCCTTTTAATCAAATGATTAAATTAAAAGCACTGAAAAGAAAGGTGTTTGCCTTTTAATATCCCAATATCCAATATCGCACTTTTGTATTTTTCAAGGGAAAAGCATAGTAATGTTATTCCCAATTCCCATCCATACGGATCACAACTTTGCGCCATTTCCTCTAAATTGGTTGCACATAAACTGGAGCTAGTGTTGCAGATAATCGTGTTATTACCATCAGTTCCCAAGGAAAGTGCTGCGTTCCTTTGGCACACTCAGCAAATCATAAAGGAGTCTTTGCAACTGCATTGTAGATCCTTATTAAGCCCAATTAAGTTTACTGCTCGACTGGCTTCATTTCATTTCCATCACTAATCCCTTCAAACATCATGTACAGTGCATGTTGTTAAAAATGTTATTACATTTTGTATTTACACAGGAACTATTTGAGCTTTCCATATTCACTCAACCAACCACAACATTAGGCCCAATATAATGATATATAATATATTGGTTAAATCCATGGTTCTCCAATGGTGCGTCGGATCCGTAAAGTGGGTCTCAGATCCATTCTGGGACGGTCAAAAATTACATTTAACCTGCTGCACAGTTAGAAATTAAATATCTGATTTTGTGGTCTTATTTGATTAAGCGTCACGCAATTTAATCACTGTATTCACTGCAAGCAGGAATCATGTGATCAGGTATTGAGTAGTCACCCAGGCAGAGGAAACCGCTCGCAGAAAAGGCTGCAGGAAATGGAAATGGAAAAGAAAAAAGACAAAACAGGGAAAAGAATGGGAAAAGAATACGACTACATTTGTATATTTTTCTATTCACTGACTCTCTTCACAAGTCAAATTTAATTTTGGCACTTTTGTGATTCCATACATTTTAACATAACTTTCATACTGCGCTAATACTACCACATTAAAGCAATTAAACGCTAACTTGAATGCCCAAAAGGGGAAGGGAGAACTCAAAGTCAAGTCATATATGAAGTAATCCCTTGTTATTCACAGTTAATTGGTTCCAGAACTGACAGTGATAAGTTAATTCCCTCAACGTAGGATTCCTTATTTATAAATCAAATCATTTCATAGAGCCTGTTTACCACCTTTTAATTACAGTTTGTAACATAATTACTGCCCGGTAGACATGACATAACAACGCTATGCTCACCTTTACACTCGTATTAGCCTATAAAGTGTTACCTTGCCTGTTGTGAGATCCTTCAAACTTGCAATAAAAGCCTGCAATCAAGTTTGATGTGTGTGTGTCTCTTCTTATTGTCTGGCAGACCGGGTATGTATGGTAAGGACCCGCTCACAGTCCTAATAGTGAGGTTACTTCCTGTCCAGGACATATTTTCACCCACGCTAAACGCTACATTTAAACATAGCTACTACATTGCCATCTTGTGAAAAAACATGTGTGAATCAGGTGACCCCTATTAAAGGATGAAACCAGCACAAAAGCCTGGGGAAAATGTGTCGTTTAATACATTGTTCAGAAAAACAGCGTGCTTTGATTAAAAAGTTGATTGGAGAGGGGAAAATTTATGAAGAGGTGCAAAAAAAGGTTTGGCTGTTCAGCTAAATTATCTCCAGTGCAGAACGTGGCAGAAAATCAAAGACAACTATCAATATGGACAGGAATATCCAGAATGGCAAAGACATTCTGGAGTTACCTGTAAGTACTGTGACAGTTAGAAGACTAATCTATTTGCGAGAATCTCCCGCAAAGTCCCTCTGTTAAAAAAAAGGCATGTGCAGGAGAAGTTACAACTTGCCAAAGAACACATCAACTGGCCTTAAGAGAAATGGAGGAACATTTTGTGGACTGATGTTATTTTTGTGTCCAAGGGCCGCAGACAGTTTGTGAGACGACCCCCAAAACTCTGAATTCAAGCCACAGTACACAGTGAAGACAGTGAAGCATCATGACATGGGCATGTTTCTCCTACTATGGTGTTGGGCCTATTTATCCCATAGCAGGGATCATGAATCAATTTGCATATGTCAAAGTAGTTGAAGAGGTCATGTTGCCTTACGCTGAAGAGGACATGCCCTTGAAATGGATGTTTCAACAACACAATGAGCCCAAACACACGAGTAAACCAACAACATCTTGATTCCAAAACAACAAAAATAATGTTATGGAGAGACCAGCCCAATCCATGGACCTTAATCCAATCCAGAACCTTTGGGGTGACATCAAAAATGCTGTTTGTGAAGCAAAACCAAGAAATGTTAATGAATTGTGGGATGTTGTTAAAGAATCTCGGAATGGAATAACAGCTGAAAGGCGCCACAAGTTGGTTGACTCTATGCCACACGGATGTGAAGCAGTAATAAAAAAAAAACTGTGCTCATACAACCAAATATTAGTTTAGTGATTCACAGGACTGCCAGTTCCTAGAAAAAAAAAGTTTGTACAAAATTGTTTTTTTGAACACCCCCCTTTCAACTAAGCAAATTGCCCAATCGCACAGCCTTAAGAGCGTGCATATCATGAATGCTGGGTTTGGTTTTTTTCCGGGAATCTACCGCACCTACTGGTAACGTGTTTGCCATGTAGCAATAAAAATATACTAATAACAGCGATTCATCTGGTCAGTCACATTGGACTGCTATTCTTTTCTACTGTACCTAACCTTGCGGCCTCACATACAGACTTTGAAGCTGGAGAGCCGCTCGAAGGCAACACGCTGCGTGGTGTTTTCCATTTTTTCTTTAGTCAGATAGTCCTCCTGTTAAATCATCCACAACTTTCCCAATAGGAGAAGTTTTGCTGCAACGGTGTCTCTTAGCATGGATGCTCGCCACAGTCCATTAATTGCATTGTGATGTAAAAGCCAATATATCCCCAACAGCACAAAGCCAAAACATTCATCATCTTGCGGCCGCATGAAAACAAAACAACTAAAGGAAAAAAAAAAGCCGTGCACTCCTGGTGTTATTCCAGAAGCAAATATCCCAAAACCTACACGTCTCATTTGGAGTGTGCATGATCCAAACACCTCCGGCTGCTATTGAGAAAGAAGGAGGAATAGCTGCTGGTGCTTTTTATACAGAGCAAAGGTTGTCGGAGCGAAACCGAACAATCCTGCAAATTCTTCGCTTGTCTGTTCGTGCAGGCACATCCAGCATGAGATATTTTGGAAAGACACAAACGTTCATTGTGTCAAAGAGTACCTACTTGTGTGTGTTTTTATCTAGCGGGATTGTGAGGCCATTAAAAAAAAGAAGACAGCATCTTCGCTAATAAACGCCATGTTTCTCACTAACATCCCATCTTTTTCCCTCCCTTTGGGTGCTTTTCCTATTTCACTGGAGATGGTGCTGCCACGTCGCTGTGTTAACAAAGCAATTTCATTGCCGCATCTGCTTTATTACACAAACCCTGTTATCATCCTCATACGATGGGAATAAAACAACCTAAGTTTAGGTGCACTGCTGCAAGCCTGCATACTCAAGGAGAGGTTGCCATGGAAACAGGGTTGCATTGGCCAGAAATGAAAGCGTCTGAGGATTTAGACTTTCACTGTACATCAATTTTTAACTGTAGATTGTTTCCACATCGGCCCCCTCCGCCCTTTGCCTTTCCGCCGACGTCGCGCGAGCACAACTAGTGCAGAAATGTCTGGGAGGTAAACAAGCGAGCACAAGCGAGGCTCCTGGCTGGTGAGGCACCGACTCCTTTGAAAGTTAGTGTGTGAAAACAGGTAGCTCATTAAGAGGATAATTCACTGCTGTGCAAAAACTTTGATTCCAAATACTGTATTTCTTGCTCCCATGTATTTATTTATTATGTCAATGTTTTATTTATGTGTGTAGTACATGCACCTTATCTTTCCTGATCAATCCTCCATCCCGGCAGTCAAGTTCATTCATTCAGAAGAGCATAAAAATATCTTTATTGCATTTGACTTGTTGCTAAATCTAGCTCTAGCTGGCGCTGGTGTCAAAAAATGCTGGCTTTTACTCTCTACGGAAATAAGGCAGCAACAAGCACTTTCCGGCAGTGCCTCACAGTATGACATTTCCATGTATGTTACTGTCCGATTGGCAAGAACAATGATGTCACACTTACATTAAATACATTACACGGCCTGTGGAAAGTCATGGTTCTGCAAGCATCACATTGGCCACGTGCTGACAAACACCAGTGCACTCAGACGGTAGGCACAGCTTGCGCACAGAATGCAGCACAGCCTCAGCTCAGCTTTCTGCCTTGTTTTGATTTGCTCGGGAAAAACGCAAATGCTGTGATTTTTACTGAAGAAAATGTTCAATAATGATTGGAATCACGCAAAAAGTGCATTTATAAGACAAGTCAACGGACAAATACCGTAATTCAAAAAATGTTTTTACATTATTAGAGCCCTATAGACATGAAACAGCACCCCTATAGTTATCTTTACACTTGTATTATTTAAAATGGTATAACAGAAAATAGGCCATTTCAGATATAGATAAGACTTTTGCTCATGTGTGTGGCAGGCAGACAGAAAGTGACGTCGGGGGTTCAGAATTGAATTTCAGATAGACGTGGACCACTGCAGCAGCAGCAGCATGTGTTTTTATTTGGGATTTTTACTAGGGATTATTGTGCCGGTTGTGAGATAGTTCAAACCTGCAATAAAAGCCTGTTTGTGTGTCCCACCGAGCATTACAGCAACGTTACTGACACCTGGTGGCCAGTGTGGAATATCACATATCATTCACAGCGAATGCTGAAGCATTTTCAAATGCTTTTTGAAAATCCCTTATATTCGTAATTTACGTCATATAGCCATTCTTATGCAGACATCTTTCATAACGGAAATACAATTTCAAAAAACTCAAAATAATCCAAAAGTCAAACCTACATCATGCATGCTCACTCACGACTGCCTTGCCTCATAAAGACGAGCCATTTGTTTGATGCGATCGCTCCTCTCACAGGTAATTGATGACAGTGGCCATCTTGCACAACAGAAATCAGATAGACTCCAAATAACACAGAAATAATCAATAAGGTCAATAATACAGCAGTGTAAAGGGGATGGGAGTGTGAGCAGGAAACTAGGAGCGGAAGAGGATTGTGCCCTCAAGCTTAAAAGTCCTCTTCTTGCTACATTTAGATACTTTGCGTCGTTAAGATGCACCCTAGCACTATGGATTGGAGTTTACCACGATCAATTACACTTTACAACTGTACCCTGGCATGAAACAAAAAATGCCGGTTACACACAAATGCTACTTTTAAGTCCCAAATAGAAATGCCTGCTCGCTTAGAAACAAGAGCCCTCAACATGACATTTCATTTTAACGCATTACTACCCTGTTTTGCCGAAACACACGGCTAAAACTGAAACCTCAGCGAGATCTAAATATCGTCTTTGTGGTAATGTCATGGTTTAGTTTTTAAACACACGAAACAAGGTTGCATTAAAGAACAGTTCCACGTGTTCAACATGTAGGAGAATGTCCACCTTTGCTCACAGACCTCCAAAATCTTGTCTCTTTTCATGCACAGCATAAGACACTCACGTGACAAAATCATCAGACTGGGGCAGACAAGTGGAGGCTCGGCCGCAGGAGATCATCCATCTTATTGCAGCAAAACTCGAAAATCTTGTCTCTTTTCATACACAGCATAAGACACTCACGTGACAAAATCATCAGACTGGGGCAGACAAGTGGAGGCTCGGCCGCGGGAGATCATCCATCTTATTGCAGCAAAACTCCAAAATCTTGTCTCTTTTAATGCACAGCATAGGACACTTGGACAAGAGTGGTGGTGTTGCTAGAGTGCAGCCCCTCTCTGGCGACAGGTCCACAAGAACTAAGTATTATTACTATCAATACTAATTGACAGGTAAATACAAGAAATAGTAACAGTACATGACTGATTTGTTGATATATGATGATGGTATAATAATGAGTAATGTCCCACTACTGACTGTAATAGGATGTACAGGGTATAACGCATTTAAAAATACAAATTCCACGTGTATGTAGGTGTAATATTTTGTTATGTATTATGAAGTGTAAGGTGCAGCATTTTGTGTTAATGTAACTGGTTCTGTTACGAATAGGGGGTGGGTGTAAATAAGCTAGTCTTCTTCCTGCTTCTTTCAAATTGTTTTCTGTTTCTATGTGTGTTAGATTGTGTTCTCTTCTGTGTATTTTGTGTGGCTTGAAACAACAACAAAAAAGAATCAATCAATAAACAATCAAAAAGGAGCAGGAAAAAGTAGACTTCATTTAATCCTACCACTTCTCCTCGGTCGGCCTGTGGTTAACTTTTACGCGCTTTAGTTACAAAAAGAGAGAATGTAATACAATAACATAAATCAGGTAAGGGCGTTTACAGATATGATTTATTTTGCAATAAACAATATGAGAGTAAAAACGTTGTTCGGTCGTACATATACAGTACAGTATGATAGATACCATTTACATAATGAGAAAAAAACAATAAGTATTAAATTACTTGAATTAAGCAAAATAATCTGCCAACAGAAATGGAATATGACTCGTTTGACACACAAAAATGGTGTTTTCGCAAATCAACTCTCACTGGTCCGTATATAAGCAAACAAACAAATAAGTCGGAAAAAACACACTTTGGAGGCAGAATACGTTTTTTTTTTACCCTAATTTCAAATACTCTATTTCGCTTCTTTTGATATTAATTTTGCAAGGTAGCAACCCAGTTTGAGTGAGCTGGGACCCGAGTCCACGGAAAAACTATAAAGACATATGAGAAAGTGAGGAAAATGCAGCTACGGGCTACATGCAGCCCCGTGAGCCCAGTGGTGATTGGCTTTTGAGATCCTCGTTCTTTTGGTCATGACCCAGAACTCATGACCATAGGTGATGTCGACCTCACGCTCCAACCTTCCTTCACTTGTTAACAAGACCTCGAGATACACGAACTCGTCCGAATGCGACAAGACCTCGTTCCCAACTCCACCAGTTTCCGACTGACAACCATGGCCTGGGATTTGAAGGTGCCATCCCATAGTCCCATCCCAGAAGCTTCACACTCAGCTGCAAACTGCTCCAGTGAACGCTGATGAAGCCATCAGGACCACATTGTCTGCAAATACGAGATTCTAAGGCCACCAAAAACTGAAGTCCCTCAACGTGCAGTCACTTGGATGTCACTTTAAACTCTTTCCTGACATCAAGACTTTCTTTTTTCTAACATTCTAATATTCTACCCTAATGAGAAGAAGCGGCATAGAAAATAGACAGATGGCCCTTTATTCTATTGGTATTATGACTTACAACCAATACTAATCTTATGACAATATGTGGCTGAAATGTCAATATTTTTTTCAAGACAAATTATTTTGTTCTACTAAAAATTAGGGCTGTCAAATTTGGATCAGATTAATTGCAACTTTGTAATTAAGGAATCATGATTTATCACAATTTGAAAGAATGTCTGAGTCTATGTCTGATTTTTTTCAGTATTTTATGAGCAGAAAGCCAAACAACAAGACAATTTTTTGTGTATTTGTTGGTACAGTGGTGTGAAAAACTATTTGCCCCCTTCCCTTCCTAACTTTTTGTCACACTTAAATGTTTCTGCTCATAAAAAAGAGGTAACTATTAGTCAAAGATAACATAATTGAACACAAAATGATGACCGCCAAGACTTTTGGGAAAATATCTTGTGGACTGACGAGACAAAAGTAGAACTTTTTGGCAGGTGCGTGGCCCGTCCCATCTGGCGTAAAAGTAACACAGCATTTCATAGCAACAGTCAAATATGGTGGTGGTAGTGTGATGGTCTGGGCTTGTTTTGCTGCTTCAGGACCTGGAAGGCTTGCTGGGATAGATGGAAGCATGAATTCTACTGTCTAGCAAAAAATCCTGAAGGAGAAGGTCCGGCCATCTGTTGGTCAACTCAAGCTAAAGCCATCTTGGGTGCTGCAGCAGGACAATGACCCAAAACACACCAGCAAATCCACCTCTGAATGGCTGAAGAAAAACCAAATGAAGACGTCGGAGTGGCCTAGTCAAAGTCCTGACCTGAATCCCATGGAGATGCTGTGGCAAGACCTTAAGAAGGCGCTTCATGCTAGAAAAGCCTCAAATAAAGCTAAATGACAACAATTCTGCAAAGATGAGGGGGCCAAAATTCCTCCAGAGCGTGTAAAAGACTTGTTGCAAGTTATGGCAAACGTTTGATTGCAGTTATTGCTGCTAAGGGTGCCCGACCCGTTATTAGGTGCAGGGACAATTACTTTTTCACACAGGGCTGTGTGGCTTTGGATTTTTTTTCTCCCTAAATAATAAAAACATTCATTGAAAAACTGCATTTTGTGTGACAAACATGCAAAAGAATAGAAAGTCGGGAAGGGGGCAAATAGTTTTTCACACCACTGTATGTTTGTATGGATTAACAGCTCCAAATAAACTGAAGATTAAGGAATAAATGATATAACACTGAAAATCTACTTGCCTAACAATAATCTCTTTAGTAGTAGCAGAACTTTTCAATCGCACTTGGGAGTTATGAGCAATGAGAGTACCACGTAATTTCACTTGGACCACGCATAATAAACGCATTTTAATGACCTTGCGACCTTCAAAGTATCTTTGATTCCACCTCGCAGTCATCTGGTGGCAATGAGGAAGTGTCGTTCCGAGGATGAGCGGACTTGAGGCGTGTTTGTGAGAAACATACGGTATTTTTTTCCGATTTCAATTATTTGGTCCCCAGTGTGGAAATTCACATTACAGAACAGAACACATCATAGACAGTAACGGTATCATAAACAACATGCCAATGATGACAGCAGCAAAGGACAGGACTGGCAGCTAATTTAAGACAGACAGCTCAGTGCGGCCTTCTGTTCAGGGCGGCTGTGGCTGCAGGGATCAGGCTTTTCCCGGGACGGGCCCGCATGAACTTAATCGTTCTGTATCTGCGCCCTGAAGGTAGTGGGATGAGATATTGATGCAGTGGGTGGCTGATGTCCTGTGCGATATTGTTTGCTATGCGAAAGATGGACCTGTTGGTTCATTCTGTGAGGTTGGGTGTGGGAAGACCAATGATTTAGCAGCCGGGTTTGTGACGCGAGTGAGTTTGGCCCGGTTGGTGACAGAAAGCATAGTGTAGTAACAGGCGGAACAAAACAAAAAAAACATTGTTCTATTCATATTATGACTTTTTAAAACAGTTCATTGCATTAACATCAGGGAAGTCAAATGATTAAAAAGTTGATTTAAACTAATCACAGTTTTTTAATTAATTAATCATGATTAATCACCATTTGCAACTATGTGTGACATATGCCCATTTTTACTGCATTTCATGAACAAAAAGATTAATGATTAGATATACATTTGTGTGTCTTCACAGCTCCAGATGAACTTAAAGTTAAAGCGAAAAAGAGTTGCATTCAAATACACCACGTCATTTCAAGTCAATTGACATGTTTTAAGTGCAGATGGATTTTATGGGAATTCCAAGCCTACATAAATGCAGCAAATTAAAAATTAAAGAATATCCAGTTATTGTTTTGGTTTTTTTTCTGTCTGCATAATAATGACATTTTTGTGATTTTCTCAACAACTAGCATTTTGGATTGATTCCAACAGCCTCTGAAAGTCAGCATACTATAGAAAAATCCTCTTTTGTAATCTGCTGATTTAAATGAGGTTGTAACAAGTGTTGTCCTTTTTGGTCAACCAAGATAAAGTCTGTTGAAAGTCTACACAGTATATCATTATTTTACTTGTTTTCTTTTTGAACCAGGAGGTGGACTGCGGGCCTATCCCCAGCCAGACACCCCCCGCTGACCATGTGGCACCTCCCATTACAGGGGCTGCCTCGAGGACCACCTAGTTGCCGATTTCACACACACGCGCACGAGTAGAGGCGTAAAAGGTGCAAATGAAACGTAGCATAAGATGCCTCGGGAGCTAATGAAAGTGCATTAACTTACTATGAAAACATTCCATTAGGAATTGAATGGCTAATTTCCATTTAAAAAGTCTGCCAGAAAGCCTGCTTGTCCTGTCTCCTCATCATCACGCTATCGCATTAAGAGTGTTCCCTCACACTCTCGCAGCACACGCCAGTCTAAGCAGAGAAATTGACTTGAGGCATTACTCATCTTGTGGAAACGGAAGCCCCCAATTCCAGAGGGACCTTAGAAAGTAAATTAGAATGCCCCAGTAAGGATAGCCGCTATGAGGTATCAAACCTGTACGCTGTGTTTTAAGTCAGCATAAAAAGATGTGGGACCTGCCCCGTTTCAGGGGAAAAAAAAACATAATTATTATTAACGTGACAACTGAATGGCAAGTTTGCACTTGGGATGAACTCGAGTGACTAATATTCAAGCCAGCAATTTTGGTTTTAGAAAAAGAACCTGAAAAATGGGGTCTACATATTTATGAAAGCAAACCAACAGGTTTCTCCCCAAGCATGTCAAGAGTTTTTCTTCCTGTCACACACACCAGTGACTTGGAGGAATGCAGTCACTGTAGCAACCCGCTTGAAAAAATGTCTTGAAAAAAGAAGGTACTTTTTATCTCCAAGGCTGTCTTATAATAGTGATTATTCATCCATCCATCCATTTTCTGTACCGCTTATCCTCATTAGGCTCGCGGGTATGCTGGAGCCTATCCCGGCTGACTTTGGGCGGGACCACCCTGGACTGGTCGCCAGGGCACATATAGACAAACAACCATTCAATCGCCAAGGAAGCTAACATGCATGTTTTTGGAACGTGGGAGGAAAGCGGAGTACCCGGACGAAACCCACACACGCACGGGGAGAACATGCAAACTCCACACAGAGATGCCCAACGGGGAACCCTGAACCTCCTGGCTGTGATATTATATTATTATAATTATATTATTATTAATAATATTATTATTCCAATGATTATTCTCAAAGGTGGCAGTATTCAGGTACAGTAATCCCTCGTTTGTTGCGGTTAATTAGATCAAGACCTGACTTTGATGAGTGAAATTCCACAATGTATAGGACTCCTCATGTAGAAATAGAATGTTTGCGCAATTAGAGCACAGAGAACCTGGTTTTACCAGTATTAGAACCTTCTAGAAATGAAAAAACTCCCTTAGAGTCACCTTTACACCCGAATTACCCAACATAACAGACATAATGAGAGAAAATAAGTCATGTAAGACATAAATAGTCTGGCTGTAAATGGTGCTAGGGGGTAGGATCCAGTGTTTCCCTTGCTAGGGGAGCAGAGCGGGGGACGGACAGGAAGTGATGTCAGGGTTCAGAGTTGAGTTTTAGCAACCACCCTATGGACCCCATGGAGAGCCACGCCCCCAAGTAGGTAAGGTTGAAAATAAACCGGTTCAGGTCCTGGGTCTTCCCCGAGGCCTCCTACCGGTTGGACGTGCCCTGAACACCTCCCCAGGAAGGCGTTCGGGAGGCATCCTAACCAGATGCCCGAGCCACCTCATCTGACTCCTCTCAATGCGGAGGAGCAGCGGTTCTACTCCGAGTCTCTCCCGGATGACAGTGCTTCTCACCCTATCTCTNTTCCCTTGCTAGGGGAGCAGAGCGGGGGACGGACAGGAAGTGATGTCAGGGTTCAGAGTTGAGTTTTAGCAACCACCCTATGGACCCCATGGAGAGCCACGCCCCCAAGTAGGTAAGGTTGAAAATAAACCGGTTCAGGTCCTGGGTCTTCCCCGAGGCCTCCTACCGGTTGGACGTGCCCTGAACACCTCCCCAGGAAGGCGTTCGGGAGGCATCCTAACCAGATGCCCGAGCCACCTCATCTGACTCCTCTCAATGCGGAGGAGCAGCGGTTCTACTCCGAGTCTCTCCCGGATGACAGTGCTTCTCACCCTATCTCTAAGGGAGAGCCCAGCCACCCTGCGGAGAAAACTCATTTCGGCCGCTTGTACCCGCCATCTTGTCCTTTCGGTCACTACCCAAAGCTCATGACCATAGATGAGGGTAGGAACGTAGAACAACCGGTAAATCGAGAGCTTTGCCTTTTGGGTCAGCTTTCTCTTCACCACGACAGACCGGCGAAGAGTCCGCATCACTGCAGACACCGCACCAATCCACCTGTCCATCTCGCGTTCCATCCCTCCATCACTCGTGAACAAGACCCCGAGGTACTTAAACTCCTCCACTTGAGGCAGGACCTCATCCCCGACCCGGAGATGGCACTCCACCCTTTTCCGGGCGAGAACCGTGGCCTCGGACTTGGAGGTGCTGATTCTCATCCCAGCCGCTTCACACTCAGCTGCGAACCGATCATAATGTTCATAATGTTAATTCATTACCATATTTGTGAAAAAGCGCAGTAGAGTGAAGCCACAAAATTCGAAGCTCTTCTGAGGATGTGCTTTTAAATCAATTTTACGCCATTAAAGTTGCAATACGAGAGGGAAAAAGGCACCGTTTTGCATCAGCGCTACTTTATACCCGTAACAATTTACCAATGCAACATATTGCTACATGGATAATGATCCCCCGAGGGTACACTGACACGCAACTCCATTCCATCACACGCCGGTGCTGAAACGCACAGACTGGAAATGATCTCACGCCACACCAAAATCCATCACCCGGGATGCACAAATGCTAACTACTATTACAAGCTGAAGATCAATAAAACCCAATCAAGGGTTCGATAACGAGCCCATTTGGCTGTCAGCTGTTAACAGGTCAATACTATTCATAGCAATCTGGAACACAGCATCACGGGGACCCGCAAAAACACTGAGGCGGGGGAGTCGCTCGAGCGCCACTCGGCACAGACTGCGAGGCAGAGGTTACTCACCTGTGGTCTCCACGATGCCCTCCAGTATCACCACTATTTCAAACTGCTCCGTTTGCATGGACCTCTGCGACAGGTCGTAGAAGGGGCTTTTGGTGTCGATCACGTGGCAGATGGTGAGCGGCGACACCAGGAAGAGCTGGTCCGCTCCCGTGCTGAAACCAACATCCAGCTCCAACTGGTCCAGCGGAAGGAACTCGCCTTCGGGGGTCTGCCGAGACTGAGGGAGCGTACGGGAGGACACGTTAGGGAAGCATCACCCATCTCGCTCATGGAAGGTACTCTTTGTTCATAGACCGACAGGAGAGACGGACGATACATGCATAAATCTATGAAAGCAACTTTTTGAAGACAAACAGATGGAATCTTTGTTGCCCTATTCAAATAGCGGGGCGCCCCCACCTCCCCATCCGGTGGGTGCGTAGTCAGGGGTTGTGAGAACTTTCAGCGTCACTGTAAACATGTCCAAATTGTTTGTACCCAACATGCAATTTGAGCCTCCGCAGCTCAGCATTGTGTTTCCTGCTTTCCGCTTCAAGTTCAGTTTGCGCAGACAATAAGTGAGAACTGGCCTAATCCCAAGCCAAAGATCATGCTCTTCCCACGAGAAGACCTGATCAATGATGGTGAAAATGAAGCTATTCTGCATGAAACCGTCCCAGTTCCTGCATGGTAAATGGCACGCTTGTGTGAAATCTCTTCAACTAAAGTTCAGAGCAAATGCCTGAACACGTACTTCAAGCCAGAAGTGTTGGTGGAGACACTGAACCTTCAGCACAGCAACGCAACGGTGCTCCAACCCCTCTCGGCTGAACCACGCAACAGACACCAGATTAGGTACCGCCGCACAAGCTAATCCAACATGATTGCGGTTGTAGCTTGCACTGGTGGGGACTATGCATAATACTTATATATAATACTTGTATATAAAAACATTGTTTACCTCATTTAGCCACATTTTAGCTTGGCACATTAAACATAAAAACATATATTTTTTATTTAAACATTTTTATGAATGAATACCCATTTATGTTCATTTGGAATAACTGTAAATACATTATTTTTGTATAATTCTTTCCTTAGATCTTATATTTATTAAGATGTGACTTTTTTTTAAGGCTTTTTAAGACTTTTTTGTCCTCCCTAGAAATTGTTAAAGTATTTAAATATTAAAAACAGAAAGTGGAAAGCAATAAAACGAGTTTTATTAAAACAAAGCCTCTTTCATTTCATTTTTGCTATTTTTTAGGGGAAAAAAAGAATACATGAAATATCAATTAATCCATCCATCCATTTTCCTCCGTTTATCCGGGTCCGGGTCCCGGGGGCAGCAGCTTCAGTAGGGAAGTCCAGACTTCCCGGTCTCCGGCGACCTCTTCCAGCTCCATCGGGAGGACACCAAGGCGTTCCCAGGCCAGCTGTGAGACATAGTCCCTCCAGCGTGTCCTAGGTCTTCCCGGGGGCCTTCTCCCGACTGGGCATGCCCCAAACACCTCACCAGAGAGGCTCCATCAATTAATAATAAATATAATTCACAATAATAAATAAAAAAATAAATATTTAAAACATTATTATTATATTATTTCACTATAAGGCTGCTTTTAGATAAGTTATCCAAATAAAAGAAATACAAAGTATAATACACATATTTTTTAGGTTCAGATTAAGTTGACACTACACACGTTTTAATATATACTTCAAAATATTTGCAAATATTAACACCATAAAAGATTATTGGGGGGGAAAACAGTCAAATGTTCCATTCTTTAAACTATAAATTCACAATAAAGCTTTGTAAGCAAGGTTGAAAGTTGTTTTTTTAAAAAGGGGATGCAAATAGTGCTGAATCTTTTCTTATGATGTATTTTGCTGCTCTCACTTTGGTTACGGGCTGTCATAAAATGAGAGTGGAAGTGGTTAATCGGCCAGGCAGGGATGAGACGCGCGCGTCCTTCCTCCGGACTTACTTTGAGCAATTTGCAGCGGATCTGCGCGGACACCATGTGGCTGTTGCGCAGGTTGCCCACCCGGAACATGAGCGTGAGTTTCCCGTCGCGCATGGAGATGGCGGCATGCTCGCTGAACATGAGCGTCTCGGCCCTCTTCTTGGGCTGAGACATCTTGATGAACATGCAGCCGATGAGGAAGGCATCGACGATGGAGCCCAGGATGGACTGGAAGAGGAAGAGGATGATCCCCTCGGGGCACTTGTCCGTGATGTACCTATAGCCGTAGCCGATGGTGGCCTCCGTCTCGATGAAGAAGAGGAAGGCGGACGGGAAGTTGTACACGTTGGCCACACACGGCGTGTACTTGTCGTTGTGCGCCCTGTGGAGGTCCCCGCGGATGTAGGCGATGAACCACCACATGGACGCCATGAAGAGCCACGCCACCGTGTAGGTGAGCACGAAGATGAACAGGTTCCAGCGCCATTTCAGGTCCACCAGCGTGGTGAACAGGTCGGAGAGGTATCTGCTCGTCTCGCCCCCCAGGTTGCCATGCTGGACGTTGCAGCGGCCGTTCTTGTCCACGAAGCGCTGCCTCTTGCGCTTCTTCTCCGGGGGCGCCTGGTTGGTGAAGCCAGAGCCGCTGGATGAGGTGGTCACTACCTGATAGTCGTCCCCGAATTTCTTTCGGAGTGCAGACATACTACGGAAGAAAGGGAAACGGCAACAATACGGAGGAGGAGGAAAAGAAAAGTCTGGTTCTGGGGAGACTTGCATCCACCACCTCCTCCGTGCGCAAAAGAAGCAGAAAAAAAGGCGCGCTGGCTTCTGCTTACACTGTCCTCTTTCTCCACGCACGACGCGTCTGCCTGCACCCCACAGCCATGAACCAGTCACCGGCGTGCGCGTACTTTCAAAAGAAGCCCGGCGAGGGGAGCCATGCGCGGGGAACGATTGCGCACTAAGCAGCTATGAGGACCACTTCTCCCGGGTTCCTCATCACAAGGACGTCGGAGCGTCCGAATCCCGCGTCATAGAACATGTCTGCGCGTAATGGGGGCGCCTTCCCTGCGTGGAGAACCAGGCTGCGCGCTCGCAGGCTTGGAGGAGCTTCTCTTAGCAATCCCGCCTCGGAGTGGGACGAACGCGCGTCCGCGCAGCCAGAAAGCAGAAACGGAGCGTCCCACTGTGAGGGGTTTGCTTTCGCCTTCCCTCCTTTGGGCAAACGTCGGCCGGGCTGTCGTGATATCCGCGGCTGCTGCCTCCTTCTTTGCATCTGACTTCTCAGCTGCTCGCTCGCTCCTGCGCACTCCCCGTTCCCAGTGATGCGTTCACTGGCTCCTGTCGGTGCTACAATACGACACACACACACACACACACACACACACACTGTCATCATAATGTAAAGGAATCCAACGGTTATGTAATCAGCACTGGTGAGCCATAATAGAATTCTGTCCAACCCAAACATTGACAATAAGATAATATATTCACTCCTTAGCCGCACGGTGGATGAGTGGGTAGCACGTTGGCCACACAGTCAGGGGATCTGGAAGACCTGGGTTCAAATCTCCGTTGTGTGGAGTTTGCATGTTCTCCCCGTGTGTGTGTGTGTGGGTTTTCTCCAGGTACTCCGCTTTCCTCCCACATTCCAAAAACATGCATGTTAGCTTCATTGGCCGCTCTAAATTGTCCATTAGAGTGTGAACGTGAGTGTGACTGGTTGTTTGTCCCGCCCAAAACAGCTGGGATAGGCTCCAGCATACCCACGACCCTGCAAAATCTTCCCGAGCTTTTATTTGTCTGAATCCATCCATCCTTTCATCTTCTCTGCTGCTTAGCCTCACTAGCCTTGCGGAAGAGGCTGGAGCCTATCCCAGCTGACTTCGGGCGAGAGGGGGGTACATAAACAGTATACGTATGTGTGCACATACACACACATCAGGGTTGCAGGGTGTGCTGGAGCCTATCCCAGCTGACTTCGGGCGAGAGGCGGGGTACACCCCGGACTCACCAGTCCATCAACCAGTCAATGCCAGTGGGGCTATAAACAACCATTCATGCTCACATTCACACCTACGGACAATTCAGAGTCGCCAGTTAACCCATCGTGCATGTTTGGGGATGTGGGAGGAAACCAACGCACGGGGAGAACGTGCTAACTCTCAGATCTCCTGACTGTGCGGCCAACATGCCAACCACTCGGCCACCGTGCGGCCCGGCAGGTTACATTGTCGTGTATGGAGATGCACCTGTATCGGTAGAACACATGCCTGGTAGATAACCACCTTTTCCCAAGGCTACACGTGATCACATCAAGGATATGAATCAATGTTTTGTTTTCCCTGCCTTCTCCTTCTCTTGTGTCCCCCACAGATTTCCTCTCCTGGCTGGAGGCGGAGCTACCGGTCGCACCTGACTCTGATCAGTCTGATGAGTCCACTACTTAGGCCGAGTGCTGCGAGCCGAGAGGCGCCGGGTAATTCTCCCAAGTAGTCCCAAACATTTACTTTTGCCTACTTTGGTAACGAGCTGTCTCATGGCGCAGCCTTTTTTTTTCAGCACCGCTTTTGTTCCACCTGTTAAGCTTTAAAAGACTCCGCCTCACCTGCTGCTTGCCTCTGCATCCGGGGCCCAGACCAAAACCCAAGCGTGACATAAACCATGCTGTTCTGTAGTTAAAGTCAAAAATGCACATTTTGAAGCAAATTTGACAAAATATATGAACTAAAATACAAATACTGTCCTCCCTCGTTTATCGTCATGAATTGGACATTAAGTGAATATTCAGGAAGTAGGATTCCAAAATGTTATACTTGTAGGAAACCTGTTTGACTTTTTAAATATTTTTCTCACAATTAGAGCACTGTAGACATGAAATAACACCCCTACAGTCACCTTAATACTGTTATTATCCAATATAGTACACATGATAACTAATGAGACATAATAACTCACAGTTAGCATTGGGAAAGTTACTTGTTGTTGCACACGGAATAATGTGTCAACCACAAAGCAGAAAACCATTTGAGAGACGTGAAAAGTGAGGGAGCGATATTTGAACCGCGATGTAACAAGGGACAACCGTAAATGCCGTTAAGAAGACTCCTTCAAATTGTGAATGTAGTATTCTACATTGGTCACTAGGTGTCGGTAATAGTTCAGTGAGTCAAGCGCCATCGGGTTTTATTGCAGGTTTAAATGCTCTAACAAAAGGCACAATAATAACAACATAACATAGTTATAACATTATACTCTGTTTACGTCTACTATATTGGGTAATAAGAGTGTTCCTTCATATTCAGAGGGCTCTAATAATGTCAAAATTGTCCAATCAGATTCATCCTCTGTCATCCCGTCAATTTCCCTACCGTAACCAACCCCAAAGAACGAAGTCGCAAGGTGTTGAGTCAGGAGTTCCGGCTGGTCACTCGTGCGGCCCACGACGACACCTCCATCTACCAGGGAAGTGAGCATTCAACAATAGCAAAATGTGAAGGAGTGCCATCTTGCATGAAAATTACATTTCAATATTCTCCCAGGTTCTGATACCTGGCCAGATCTCATCTCCCAGCATGGTGAGGTACCCTTCGGCATTCATGGTACCGCAAAGGATGAATGGACCCACAATCCCGTATTAAAAAGTAAGTACGAGTTAAAATAATCACCATACAGTAAATAGAAAACCCAGGAGGTCATCATAAATGTGTTTATGTAAATGTCAATTCTGCCCTTCTCGTAGTTTTGAACAAAGACAAAGTTGCTAAGCCTCGGTAACGTCTCCGGATCAGTTCAGAACAACGGAAAGAAAGATGTGGAAAATGTTCGGGTGGAGGTTTATACTCCAATTCGTTCATTTCAATGGGAATCAAAAAGGGATTCCTCCTCAGACAGATCATCCATTCATCACGCCCCACTGCCCCATTAACCTGCAGAGACGCCGAGCTTCCGATGGGCGTGACAAAGCCCAGCGTTTATCCCATGACAGTCAAGTTTTGCCCAGAGGAACAACCCAGTTTACGCTTCCCAATCCAAGTCAGTAGACTCTCAGCGTTTGACTGTGGTGATGAATGAGAAGGAAGTGGTGTCAGTTACCTGATTCTGGAGAAAAGATGAAGGTGTGCGTACTTTGTCGATGAAATGTACACACAGCAGTGCATATATCACCACTTTCTTTGGACATTGTAGGGGAAGCCGAGCTTGCAGTCTTAGACGCACTGAAGAAAACAGAGAATGTTGAATTTAAAGTCACGTCAACAAGTCCCTTCTTGGTGATATCTGCGTTGTGTTTTGATGACGCTCATTAATATGGACATTTGTTTCTTTCAGCTTGCTTCTCCGCCTCAGCCATGCCACCTCGTTTTTTCTGTTGGCGAAGTTTGCGATAACGGTGACAATAGTGACTGGTGTAGTGTTGTTGTTCCTACCATACATTGGAATACATCTACCCGTGTTGTTGACATCCACATCCGCCGCTTGGGGCTGCAGAAAGCTGGCTCCCTGTTGTTCTGTCGACACAAAATCATCTTGTCCTCCTTTGTTGTCAGCGGCACTGGCATAAGACTGGGGATGAGAAGCCCGGTCACGTCCTTTCTGCACATTATTGCAATATAAGTGATCCTTTTCATCGTTTCGCATAGCGTTTCTTTATAAGATGACACGGCCTGGCATGCATGTTGCAGCATTTGTAGTCGTTTTGTGCAAGTCCGTATGAAGACAGGGACTATTTTTACAACACCTTGTCTCGACTTGACGCTTTTAGGAACGTAAAAAAAAACCCAAAAGACTTTCTTCTTTTTACCAGATGATCTTGCCCTTTATGGTTCCAAATTGAGCATGTTTACAGCCACGTTTAGGTCTCCTGTGCAAAATAACCACCAATGACCCCCTCTTACTGCATCCCCTGAGAGCGTGCACCTGCGTTATTCCATTAAGTCTTCACAGAAAGGTCCCGGCAGAGCAGAGGGCTCACACAGCAAAACTGGATGAGATCTCAGGAGACAGAGTGCCGAATGCACTGGTCATGGAAAGGAAAATGCCATATGACACCATAGTTACCCCACCTGGCCGCTGTCAAGATCAACAGCTCCACGCGACCGTGATGTTGTACATTTCCTTGTATTGCCCTTAATGATTGATGGAAACACATGAGTAATGAAGCAGCAGTTCCAACGTCATTAGATGAATAAATCAGCAAACAACACAACATTCATGTACTCAAACATGAACAAAAACCATGCACTCAACAACACCCTATTTTCTTAAATGTCGGCCTCAGTGGGTTGTTGCTATTTCTAAACAGTTTGTGGATCAGTGGTCTTGTGATCAATAAGCTGGTCCTCGAGATGAAGGTTCCACAGATGTTCAATGCCACTAAGGCCACTGGCCAGGCCGCTTCGGGATGTGTTTGTTTTTTAGCCGCTCCTGTGTGGCTTTGGCAGCGTCTTCTCAGGCATTGTCCTGCTGGAAGCACAATGAACGGCACATCTTGGGTGTTCAGGTTGAGTCCAGAAGCACATCAACTCCTCAAAGTGGGGTTGTCTTCCTGTTCCCTTAGCAGAGAACCAGCCCCAAAGCCGAATGTTCCCACCTCCATGTTTGGCAGAAAGAATTGTGTATGTCGAGTTGACACCAAACAGCTCAATTTTGGTCTCATTTGACCCCATCACCTTTTTTCCCAAGACTTTTCCGAATCATTCAATATGGTTGTTTCTCTGCCAAAAAAAAGTATAGCTTAAAAAATCAGAGGAACATTATTGATGGTCAAACTATCACCAGAAGAAGTGTCATGGCGCAGCTCCTGACATCAGTAAGTTCACAAGATGAGACGACAAAACCAGAAGACGGAGACAATGTTTGCACCCAAAAGTGGTAGGGATGAGAAAGATACTCGCCGTAAATGCAGGTTATGCGTTTTTGTCGAGTAGAGGCATGAGGAAAATCCTCATTGGGTAACTACTTATGGATTCACTCACTCTTCATGCTCTGCGATTGCCTTCCCCATATCTATTTATTGATCTGTAAGGCAGGAAAATACAACAAAATGAGGAGCTGTGAAGCATACAAGTGTATTCAAGAGTCAAATTGCGAGTTGATACATTTCTACATGTTGGCGGGCCTGCAACATAGAAAGTACTCCCTGCTAGCCACCCCCCATATGCCCAAAAATACAATACCCAAATGAGTGAGGGTACGGCAGGATGGAGAACCATTGATGAGCTGTCTCAAAAGAGTTTCAGTCCGCCCCTTTAGAACACCAGGTCATCTTAGCTGCTAGTTGAACCTTGCAGTTTTTTAATGACTCCCGGATATTGGAAGAGGGTCATCCAGCAAAGGCATTGTGGCCCTCGATAGGAGGATAAGGCCATTCACATATTTGTGTGCACAATAGCTGCCTGTTAGTTTGGACTGGCCAACAAACAGGCAGTCTTTACTTTCAGCAAGACTCCACTCCACTGATCTACTCATTAAAATGTACTGAGCAGGACACAAATTGTCTGAATTACAGAAGCTCTCATTATCATCATCCATCCATTTTCCTCCGCTTATCTGGGGGCAGCAGCTTCAGTAGGAAAGTCCAGACTTCCCGGTCCCCAGCGACCTCTTCCAGCTCCATCGGGAGGAAACCAAGGCGTTCCCAGGCCAGCTGTGTGACATAGTCCCTCCAGCGTGTCCTAGGTCTTCCCGGGGGCCTTCTCCCGACTGGGATCTCAGAGTAGAGCCGCTGCTCCTTCACATCGAGAGGAGCCAGTTGAGGTGGCTCGGCCATCTAGTCCGGATGCCTCCCGGGCGCCTCCCTGGTGAGGTGTTTCGTGCATGCCCACGAAGTCTGGACTTCCCTACTGAAGCTGCTGCCCCCGCAACCCGGACCCGGATAAGCGGATGAAAATGGATGGATGGATCTTAACTTGTGTAGGTAGGTGCGTATGGAAACGTTTACCGCAAAGATTTACATCCCCAGCATTTTATAGATAAAAACGTTCTATTGGTGATTAATTGTGATTAACTGAGTTACCATGGACAAAATGTGATTAATCACGATTACATATTTTCATCTTCTACGATGGAGTGTACAAACGATACAGTTCGCTTCCACAGTTAATGTTTATTGATATAGACATGAATCTTACATTATAAGCTAAAGATACCAATGATATGAAAAAGAGGACATCGTATACCCAAGCATGATGTAAGGCACGGGCAAAATACCATGTCCCTGCAATTGGTTGGCGACCAGTCTACGGTGCACCGAGGGTAACTCAGCTGGTAGGCTCCAGCATACAATACCGATACGGGAAGCCTTCCACCAAATAGCCGAATCGCTCGCTCCTCAACCTGGCTATCTGGTGGAATTGGTTTATCGTTCACAACCCTGGATGGATTGTGTGTGTTTGTTCACTTTGATGGACTAAATGCAGTCAAATTGTGTTTATACGTAAAGTGCAGGTTGAAAACCATAAAGCAACCTTGTCTTCCTTGTAGTGATGAATAAATCATTTTCAACTCAGCCTTTATTCCGCCCACACAGGCCGTGTTTGTGACAGCTGAATACAAGAAGGTGGTTCGTGTCGGGGCTTGCTCTTGTCACGCCAGGAGGCAGCTGATGTGAAACATTGGGCCCCAAAGTGGACTCCATGAAGATTCGTTGTTGGGGGGAAAATGGTCTTTAGAGAAGAAGTCCATTTTTTATAAATGAAGGCAATTACTCAAACCATTCGTTGGTTAGTAAGTTATAATATCTTTTTGGGGTAACAATTTTTATTATGGATTTCAATTCATTTATCATCATATTAATACATTAATTCGGTCTACTGTATTACAGAATAGACTAATATCGGTTGATCTAATCAGAGCTGTCATACAAATTATTTCATGCTGCCAAACAGAAACGAGGAATCAGTTAACATGACTTGGCCTTGTCCGGTTAAAAGACATGTCAGTAAAACAAAAAGAATGGGACAAAACGCTTTACAGAATTCACATCAACTTTTCTTGGTCTGTAGGCAGACAAAGTTTGATTCTTTTTAGTAGATTTGAACGCCGAGTTACCTTCAATTCTGCAAATTGATCTAACATCTAACAAAGGGCTTGGCAAGAAAAACATTTTGGACCTTGACTTCGGGTATTTCATATAGCTTTGATTAATCTTTTTGCAGTGGAGTTAGCATTCCATTCCATTTTCCTCCGTTTATCCGGGCCCGGGTTGCAGGGGCAGCAGTTTCAGTAGGGAAGTCCGACATAGTCCCTCCAGCATGTCCTAGGTCTTCCTCGGGGTCTTCTCCAACTGGGCATGCCCGAAATACCTCATCAGGGTGGCGCCCAGGAGGCATCCGGACTAGATGGCCGAGCCACCTCAAAAGGTTCCTCTCGATGTGAAGGAGCAGCAGCTCTACTCTGAGCTCCTCCCGGATGGCCGAGCTCCTCACCCGATCTCTCAGGGTGAGTCCAGCCCCCTCTCTCTCACCACGACGGTCCGGTACAGCGACCGCATTACTGCAGATGCTGCACCGATCCGCCTGTTGACCTCACGCTCCAACCGTTCCTCACTCGTGAACAAGACCACGAGATACTTGAACTCCTCCACCTGAGGCAAGACCTCTGTCCCAACCCGGAGGGTACAGTCCACCCGTTTTCGACTGAGAACCATGGCCTCGGATTTGGAGCTGCTGAGTCTCATCCCAGACGCTTCACACTCAGCTGCAAATTGTTCCAGTAACTGCTGAAGGTCACAACCTGATGAGGCCATAAGGACCACATCGTCTGCAAAAAGCAGATGATAAGCATGATAAGGTCACCAAGCTGGACTCCCTCAATGCTTTGACTGCACCTAGAAATTCTGTCCAATGAATGTTACGAACAGAATCGGTGACAAAGGGCAGGAAGTTAGCATTAGAACTCCAAAACTACAAACATTTTCATGAAACGTTGTGCAAATGTGGATTGAGGAATGACAGACAATATCAACTGCAACGTCCCATAACTTTGTGCAGCTGCTTGTAACCAAGTATCATTTATTCAGCGATGTCAGATATTGGCTTTTTATATATGCCCATACTGTCCAACTCTCAATGTTTGATTCCGAATTCAGCCAATACCGATATGTGTGACATCACATACTGTATAATCTGTCATGGAATTACCCTAGTGAGGATAAGCGGCATAGAAAAGGGATGGATGGAAGGAGCGAGCGAGCTAGAGACCCACAATTGGTTTAACGGGCTTCGGGCGCACTTTGATGAGGTCGTCCTTTGGGGTGCTGGAAAATACAGGAGCCCGTAAGCCTATAGACCCCGTTACAAAGATACAGACAGTCCGCTTATGGTATGTTTATTGCAACAAAGACAATCAGAATGGAGAAAAACTACAGAAATATTGTTAAATAAAGTTTAAACATGGATGTGTGTTTGATTGAGAAAATGTTTTAACCATCCAACCGTCCAAACTCTGACGGGAATGGACAACAAATCAACAAAAATCTTGGTACGAAAGAGGCCCCTACTGGAGAAATAATTCAGAAATGTAAGAGATACGAAATAGCAGTCATGGAGCTCCATGCAGGATTTCACCTGGGGAGATAAGGATGGCGCTGAGGAAGATGAGAGACCAGCCCAGAATGACGGTGGAGGAGTTGGGAGCACAGTCACCAAGAAAAGCATTAGTAACACACGTTGCTCTAATGGATTGAGATCCTGTAGTTTTGCAAATCAATACCTGAATGACTTAAACAACGCTTGGGAGAGCAAGGGATGTGGTCCCATGAGCCCAGAACGGAGCTCTTTCGTATCAACTGGACTGGGCGTGTTTGGGAGGCAAAGAAACATGATCCCAACAATGCCGGCCCTACTGTACAACATGGAGATGGAAACATCCTGCTGACCCAAATCCCTCCTGAGATGTATGCAACCCTGGTGACAGACTACAAGTACAGTAGTGTTCAAAATGATAGCAGTGCAAGGTGACTAACCAGATGAAGTACTGGTATTAGTACTTTTTTATTGCTACATGGCAAACACGTTACCAGTAGGTGCAGTAGATTCTCAGGAAGCAAACAAGACCCAGCATGCATGATATGCACGCTCTTAAGGCTGTGCAATTAGTTGAAAGGGGGTGTTCAAAAAATAGCAGAGTGGCATTCAATCAGTGATCAGTGATCAATTTTGTGTAAAACCGGTTCTGAATCAGGTGACCCCCATTTATGTTGAACATGCATTTGTTTTTGATAGCCCGAGGAAAATGGGTCGTTCAAAACATCGTCAGAAGAACAGAATACTTTGATTAAAAAGGTGATTGGAGAGGGGAAAACTTATGAAGAGGTGGAAAAATTGTTTGGCTGATCAGCTAAAATGATCTCCAATGCCTTAAAATAAGAGAGCAAAACCAGACACACGTGGCAGAAAACGGAAGACAACTATCAAAATGGATGGAAGAATAACCAGAATGGCAAAGGCTAAGCCAATGATCAGCTCCAGGACGATCAAAGACAGTCGGGAGTTACCTGTAAGTACTGTGACAATTAGAAGATGCCTGTGTGAAGCTAGTCTATTTGCAAGAATCCCCTGCAAAGTCCCTCTGCTAAAAAAGTCATGTGCAGAAGAGGTACAATTTGCCAAAGAACACATCAACTGGCCTAAAGACAATTGGAGGAACGTTTTGTCGACTGATGAGAGTAAACTTGTTCTTTTTGAATTCAATCCACAGTACACAGTGAAGACAGTGAATCATGGAGTTGCAATCATCATACTATGGGCATGCTTCTCCTACTATGGTGTTGGACCTGTTTATCACATAGCAGGGATCATGGATCAGTTTGCATATGTCAGAATACTTGAAGAGTCCTTGTGCTGAAGAGGACATGCCCTTGAAGTGGGTGTTTCAACAGGACAATAACCCCAAACACACCAATAAGTTAGCAAAATCTTGGTTCCAAACCAACTAAATAAATGTTATGGAGTGTCCAGCTCAATCCCCAGACCATAATCCAAAAGACAACTGGTGGGGGAACATCAAAAAGTCTGTTTCTGTTGGTTGACTCCATGCCACACAGATGTGAAGCGGTGATAAAAACCTGTGGAAGTACCTCAGCATATGACATTTTTGTGTTTTATGATTAGCTAAAATATGATGCATAGTACATGTTATTTTTAATATTATATTATACACCGGCGACATGCTAACAAGCAGGAATGGGCACGCAGCATCCGCCATCTAGTGCGCCCAGTGCGGTGCACTCAGATGGAAAACACATCTTACTGTGCACAACTGCGAAAATTCAGCTTTTTTACAAAATGTATTTTAATCTGACGGTAAGTCACTGCCTAAATTATACGTATGAACACTTAAGTCACTCACGCTGTACATGGAACACGTGAAGGACATGTAAAATACATGAATAACTCCAAGAATTAAATGAAACTGGCATAAAAAGAGAGAACGATTCGCTACCTTCATAAGAACTAGTACTAGTACTAGTAGTTTCTACTACTAGAAAGTAGTAGAAACAGGAGAAGAAATATCATTTAGCATTCTCCTGAATCAATTGGGCTCACTGGGATATTCATTCGGGTCTTCCAGCCAATAATAAAACCAGCGTGCTGCTTGGTTGTTACTGTCGCTTTCATAGGAGCAGATGGACGCGATCTTCAGGAGCAATGATGGTTGCGACAGTCGAATGGTTAAGACCAAAAGTGCAGCCAATGTTGGTGGACGTTCCTCTCCTCCCTGGAGCTTTTTGTGATGTTCATTTTCATTTTTATGGTGATGTTTCTTTTGTTGTTGTGGTTTCCAACACAAGAGCATGCCTTATGCTTGGTAGACATAATGAGGTGCATAAAGAGAATTAATAAGCGATGCTTTTGTTTCATTAAAACAGCAAAATAAATGCAACGTTGGTTAAATATGCAACAAACTTTGCTTTGAGTTATTGGTGAATTATATAATATTATAACAATATTAATAATTATTACGTGTATAAGCGTGAGTGTCCAAAGTATGGACAGGGGTCATTTTCAGCCCGAGGTACATTCTAAAAATATAATAAAAACCTTTTAAAAAGCAGCAAACTGAAAATATTAAGCAGTAATTGTCAAGAATAAGGGAATAACATTAAGACAATACAATTGTAATCTATGAGAATAACATCGATTTATATTTTTTACAACCATAACATTATGAGAAACAATTTCTGGAAAATTTGGTTGGGGAAAATGTATGTTACAAAATGAAGTAAAAATAGTATATATTTTTTTTATTCTACATTATTATAATATTAATATTACAAGAGCTGAAAACAGCTCTAATTTTGCAAGCAAAAAGTCCAATAATTAAGAAAAAGTCATATTCTAAGTCTTAATTTATAATATGAAAAAAAATAATGACATTTTAATAGCAAAAAATGTATTTTTTCAGTTTCAAATTCAGGTTTCTTTATTAATACCTCTCTTATTAATAAAAGAGGCACCACATCAGCAACACTTACAATAAATGTGTGAGTCCATTGCCCTTATTGACGACAGAACATGCTATTAAGAAAGACAAACTGTCCCTGCGTCTCTTGGTGTTACATTTTGGGACCACCAGTCTCTGTCTAAATGGGAGTTACTGGACCAGGTGGTTCAAGGGGTGCAGCGGGTCCTGCATAATGCTAGAGCTCATGCCCTGTCCACAAGTAGGCGGGTATCACAAAGTTATTTTTCCAAGATTTGGCCACAGGAGCCCGCAGATATACAGCACTAAAACTGAAGGTTTTCAAAACCTTCAGCCAAAGTGTAGATTGGTAATATTGCCGCCTACAGATTTGGCATGCTTGTGTGCGGTTCCCAGTGCATTTATGCGGCTATGTGACCTCAGTCTCTGCGGCTGCTCGGTTGCAAAGTAATTCCAAGCTCACCTGTGACTGTCCAATGCGCTTGCCAGACCATTTGAAGATCTGAATGAGAATGGTCTTAGTTTTTGCAGACATATTTCCAAACCCGGACAGTAAACAGAAAGATCAAATTGATACGTTGTGCTATTGAGTTGTAATTGTCCTTTAGTAAAGAGTGTTGCAGAAAAGGTTATGCTAGACGAAAGAAAACAGTTTAAATAGTTGGAGAATTTAAAAAAATAATAAAATAAATTAGTAGAAAACAGTCCTATTAAAAAAAAACATTCTGGTAGCATAGAGTCAAAACATTACACAACAAAATAGGTTGGAGAAAATAGTTATAATATTATAGGAATAAAGTCAGAAATGAATATCTCACAAAGCTTTATTTCTTGAAATATCTTATATAATATTTTAGCATATCTGCATGTGTTGCTTTATAAAATATCAAAGGTCCTTGCATCCTTTCATACTTCATACTTCATAATGTGATACTCAACATTTCAACTTGTCCATGCAACATAAAAAAAACCTGAATCTTTGTTGTTTTCACGGTCATTGTCTACAGTTCTAGACTCTGGTTCCATTTTATTAACAAAGTCAAGTTCTAGACTCTAGTTCCATTATATTCAAAAAGTCAAGTTCTAGACTCTAGTTCCATTATACTTACAAAGTCAAGTTCTAGACTCTGGTTCCATTATATTTACAAAGTCAAGTTCTAGACTCTGGTTCCATTATATTTACAAAGTCAAGTTCTAGACTCTGGTTCCATTATATTTACAAAGTCAAGTTCTAGACTCTGGTTCCATTATATTTACAAAGTCAAGTTCTAGACTCTGGTTCCATTATATTTACAAAGTCAAGTTCTAGACTCTGGTTCCATTATATTTACAAAGTCAAGTTCTAGACTCTGGTTCCATTATATTTACAAAGTCAAGTTCTAGACTCTGGTTCCATTATATTTACAAAGTCAAGTTCTAGACTCTGGTTCCATTATATTTACAAAGTCAAGTTCTAGACTCTGGTTCCATTATATTTACAAAGTCAAGTTCTAGACTCTGGTTCCATTATATTTACAAAGTCAAGTTCTAGACTCTGGTTCCATTATATTTACAAAGTCAAGTTCTAGACTCTGGTTCCATTATATTTACAAAGTCAAGTTCTAGACTCTGGTTCCATTATATTTACAAAGTCAAGTTCTAGACTCTGGTTCCATTATATTTACAAAGTCAAGTTCTAGACTCTGGTTCCATTATATTTACAAAGTCAAGTTCTAGACTCTGGTTCCATTATATTTACAAAGTCAAGTTCTAGACTCTGGTTCCATTATATTTACAAAGTCAAGTTCTAGACTCTGGTTCCATTATATTTACAAAGTCAAGTTCTAGACTCTGGTTCCATTATATTTACAAAGTCAAGTTCTAGACTCTGGTTCCATTATATTTACAAAGTCAAGTTCTAGACTCTGGTTCCATTATATTTACAAAGTCAAGTTCTAGACTCTGGTTCCATTATATTTACAAAGTCAAGTTCTAGACTCTGGTTCCATTATATTTACAAAGTCAAGTTCTAGACTCTGGTTCCATTATATTTACAAAGTCAAGTTCTAGACTCTGGTTCCATTATATTTACAAAGTCAAGTTCTAGACTCTGGTTCCATTATATTTACAAAGTCAAGTTCTAGACTCTGGTTCCATTATATTTACAAAGTCAAGTTCTAGACTCTGGTTCCATTATATTTACAAAGTCAAGTTCTAGACTCTGGTTCCATTATATTTACAAAGTCAAGTTCTAGACTCTGGTTCCATTATATTTACAAAGTCAAGTTCTAGACTCTGGTTCCATTATATTTACAAAGTCAAGTTCTAGACTCTGGTTCCATTATATTTACAAAGTCAAGTTCTAGACTCTGGTTCCATTATATTTACAAAGTCAAGTTCTAGACTCTGGTTCCATTATATTTACAAAGTCAAGTTCTAGACTCTGGTTCCATTATATTTACAAAGTCAAGTTCTAGACTCTGGTTCCATTATATTTACAAAGTCAAGTTCTAGACTCTGGTTCCATTATATTTACAAAGTCAAGTTCTAGACTCTGGTTCCATTATATTTACAAAGTCAAGTTCTAGACTCTGGTTCCATTATATTTACAAAGTCAAGTTCTAGACTCTGGTTCCATTATATTTACAAAGTCAAGTTCTAGACTCTGGTTCCATTATATTTACAAAGTCAAGTTCTAGACTCTGGTTCCATTATATTTACAAAGTCAAGTTCTAGACTCTGGTTCCATTATATTTACAAAGTCAAGTTCTAGACTCTGGTTCCATTATATTTACAAAGTCAAGTTCTAGACTCTGGTTCCATTATATTTACAAAGTCAAGTTCTAGACTCTGGTTCCATTATATTTACAAAGTCAAGTTCTAGACTCTGGTTCCATTATATTTACAAAGTCAAGTTCTAGACTCTGGTTCCATTATATTTACAAAGTCAAGTTCTAGACTCTGGTTCCATTATATTTACAAAGTCAAGTTCTAGACTCTGGTTCCATTATATTTACAAAGTCAAGTTCTAGACTCTGGTTCCATTATATTTACAAAGTCAAGTTCTAGACTCTAGTTCCATTATATTTACAAAGTCAAGTTCTAGACTCTAGTTCCATTATATTCAAAAAGTAAAGTTCTAGACTCTGGTTCCATTATATTCAAAATGTCAAGTTCTAGACTCTAGTTCCATTATATTCAAAAAGTCAAGTTCTAGACTCTGGTTCCATTATATTCAAAAAGTCACGTTCTAGACTCTAGTTCCATTATATTTACAAAGTCACGTTCTAGACTCTGGTTCCATTATATTCAAAAAGTCAAGTTCTAGACTCTGGTTCCATTATATTCAAAAAGTCAAGTTCTAGACTCTAGTCCCATTATATTTACAAAGTCACGTTCTAGACTCTAGTTCCATTATATTTACAAAGTCACGTTCTAGACTCTAGTTCCATTATATTCAAAAAGTCAAGTTCTAGACTCTGGTTCCATTATATTCAAAAAGTCAAGTTCTAGACTGTACTAAAATTACCTCACGCTGGCCCATCAACCCAAAGCCAAAGTACTTGTCAGTTTTGACTGACAAGTACTTTGCTAGTCTTCAGTGACCCATTTCATAAAAATAGCCCGAGTGGGCCCCTGATGGGTAGATTGGATTGATTTATTAATCCAATCAGAGAAATGTAGGACATGAGATGCACTTGTCCTCCTCTCCCAGTCAGCCATCGCTGGAGGTCATTCCCAGCCAATCATTTCAGCCGATCATCTTTCCATCTACCGTTATAAATCTTCCACCATCAGACACACAACAGAATATCCGCTGTCGTTTGTGCCTTGCCACTTAAAGTCTGCCTCGTTTTGTTTGGGTATTGATTTTGAAACGAGCCATCATCCTCTTGTGTCAGAAAGGGCTCCCTGCCAAGATGAGTTTTTAACGTGATTCGAAGGCTACGGAGCCACTGAGCGCTAGGCTCCTCGCTATCATCGCATGTAATGTGAACCTTGAACATTAAAGGATGTCGGGAGCTTTTCATAGGGGGTGTCCGTCCACATTTTGATCCCTTGGTGTAGTTAAAAACGGAGCACAATGTGTTGCAGTCCCACAGATAAAATATTCTAGATGCTGCCATAAATGGGGACACGTGCAATAAATAAATGCTATGCCTGCGTAGCAGTTTCCTTCCTCAGCTGAAGTAAAATCCTGTTGGACGGCAACAAACAGCATTCACACTGTAGGGGGTTTTGTGTGGCAAAGCCCCAGCAGATGATTGATTAGAACACAATTACTGCTGAAAGGGCCCTCCCCCTAATCGCTGCTTTTTGTCACTAAATGGAGATTATCACTTTGAAGATGCTTAAAAGGGCCACACTTGCAGCCCTCAAATCAACAGTCACACACCAGGAATGGGATGGCCCTGCGTGCACTTTGTGTGTGTGTGCGTGTGTGTGTGTGTGCGTGCACCTCACCAAAATGTAAGCCCAAATGTATTCTAATTATAACACTCAAGTGTCCAGCAAGCAAAGTCCAAATTACACCGCCATCGGCCAGCATATCTTACCAACAGTGGTTTCAGAGAACAGATTGTACCGAAAAAGATTCTTCACAGTTACCTTCAGCCCAAAAAGGGGGAGTGGCCAAGACATTTTGCTCAGCATTTAAAGGCAGCTTGACTCCCAATCAGCTGTTAGGATGCTGGGCAAGACAAAAAGAAATAAATAAGTGGAGGTGATTTGCAAAAAAAGATGCAAACACACGGGCTCTAATTAAACAGTGAAGCAAAAAAAAAAAAAGGGGGGGGGTGGCATGAATCACTTATTCGCGACCCCGCACGCCGACACTCCGTCTCGGGAAAGCAACCGACAATTCCCAGTCATGGCTGAACAGGAAGAGGGCGTTTGAACACCACTTTGAAGGATCCAACTGCCTAACCCAGCAGACAAAAAGCTTTAACGGGTCGCACGCAGTCTAGAGAGAGAGATACGGTGGCAGGAAAAGGTTTGGGCCCCCCTGATCATTCTCCAGAATTTTCTGCGATATGATGCAGTCAACTGAAATTGCTGATCCAAACAACTGACAGGGATATGGGAGAAGTGTGCAATAAATATTTAAACAAAGTTAGGCATTTGGGCACCCCAAAAATGACGGCAATATTTAGTAGATCTTCCTCTTGCAGAAATAACAGCCTCTAAACACTTCCAAAGAGGGTCTGGGTTCTGGTTGACAGTATCTTCTTTACAAAACAGTCCGGTTTGATGGTTTCCGCTTTAAATCACACCGCAAGCTGGAGCTGGTCTGTGGCTTGAGTTTGACTGTTTTTCTTGGCTTGACACTTTGAGCCTTAACCAGAAGTGTGCAAGTGGTCCTTCATTACTCATAGTGGAAACTGACAGCTGGAATCTCTGAGCTAGCTTTTTGTATCCTTCATCCAAACCAGAATGGTGAAAAATCTTTGTTTTCGGGTCATTTGACAGTTGTTTTTTTTCTTGCTCCCGTGTTGCCACACTTTAGTAGAGAAGATGCAAAGAGAACTTGCAATGGCCTCCTGAAATGCCCTTTCTTGTGACTGGCATGACCTGTCTATGTAGGTCAAGGGTCAATGACCTTACCAAACAAATTTTGTGCTCCAATAATTAGAGCTAAAAATATTAAAATCAGGGTCGCACGGTGGATGAATGGGTAGCATGTTGGCCTTACAGTCAGGAGGTTCTGGGTTCGAATCTCCGTTGGGCATCTCTGTGTGGAGTTTGCATGTTCTCCCCGTGCGTGCGTGGGTTTTCTCCGGGTACTCCGGTTTCCTCCCACATTCCAAAAACATGCATGTTAGCTTCATTGGCCGCTATAAATTGTCCATTAGAGTGTGAATGTTTGTTTGTCTATATGTGCCCTGCGATTGGCTGGCGACCAGTCCAGGGTGTACCCCGCCTCTCGCCCAAAGTCAGCTGGGATAGGCTCCAGCATCCCTGCGACCCTAATGAGGATAAGCGGTATAGAAAATGAATGAATGAATATTAAAATCAATAAAACAACAAGGGTGCCCAAATGTATGCACCCGCCTAATTTTGTTTAAATAATTATTGCACACTTTCTGTAAATCCTAAAAACATAATTTCACTTTTGAAATATTACGGTGTTTTACGGTGAAAATTATCAGGGGTGCCCAAACTTTTTCATACCAATGTAGAAAGACAGTTGGGAGAGTAGTTGAGGAGACGAAAGTTTCAGCAAAGAAATACTACAATGAATGCCCCATGAACACAAACCATTGAATGACCGTGCTTGACTGGTTTCTTCTTACGGGGGACAAAATTCATCTGCTTCACAGTCACAGTCCCCATCATGCAACATTCATTGACTACTAGGCAATGCGGGACATTCTCATTGGTTAAAAGTGCAAATATGAGTCAACTACTGTCAAATAAAGGCAACGTCACAATAAGTACCATTGCCGGTTCTATGGTCATCATCACACTTTTCCTCGTTGATGTCACTGGTACCCTTCTGTGGTGATATGACCAATACAGAAAAAAACATGGGTGGGTTGTGCATCCTCATATAAAAGTGTTGGACTTTGGAGGGCCCTGATACGATCCAATTCTGAAACAACGCATTTAGGGCTGGGAAAAAAGCCCAAAGTGAGTGTGAGGCGTTTAAGCACATTTTGGTGTGAATACCAAGCAGGCACTTTGCAGCGCTTCAGCTTATTTGTAAGGCAGCTCCGTGGGATCTCCAGGACAATTAGTTACAAGATGTCTGCGCTGGAGCGAGAAGGAAAAAGGCACCGAATGTTTGAACCCCCCCCCCCTCTAGCCATGATTGGATTCACTTAGTTGATGGAAGCCCTTCTATTGAGCAACGAGGGCCGAGCAGCCGAGCAGCATACGATCAAGCGATCACCCACACGTGGCTAAGATTGGACACAAAATGTTCAGCAAGGGCTTTTGAAGGAAAGGAAAACATGATATGTTAACTTACAGGCACGTTTTTGGACGGGAGGAGGAAAAAAAAACTGTGCAAAAATGTGAAGATTTCCAGACAAAACAGGTCAAAGCCAGACTCAAACCCACAACCACAGGAACCAATGCGGTTCCCCAACGGCAGCATTCCGTGTGCAGTGGTGTTACGACATTGCCATATTTTCCAGACTGTTTCCATAGTTTGGCTGGTTCCACAACATAGTGGGGTGCAAGTGACTTCCATCCATCCATCCATTTACTATGCCGCTTATCCTCACTAGGATAGAGGGGGCGTGCTGGAGCCTAGCCCAGCTAACTTTGGGCGTAAGGCGGGGCTCATATAGACAAACAAACATTCACATTCATTCCTATGGAATATTTACAGTTCAGGTGCCACGTATATAAATATCAGTGATGTCAATTGATTCAACGTATTTGATCCCAATTAATCCCATTTTAAATCACAGTTAACTCAGTTGATCGTAGGTAGAAAAATAGAAAAAATGAGTTTTTTCTATAATAAGTTGGGATGCGGCCGCACGGTGGCTGAGTGGTTAGCACATCGGCCACACAGTCAGGAGATCTGGAAGACTTGGGTTTAAATCTCCGTTGGGCATCTCTGTGTGGAGTTTGCATGTTCTCCCCGTGCGTGTGTGGGTTTTCTCCGGGTACTCCGCTTTCCTCCCACATTCCAAAAACATGCATGTTAGCTTCATTGGCCGCTCTAAATTGTCCATTAGAGTATGAATGTGAGTGTGAATGTTTGTTTGTCTATATGTGCCCTGCGATTGGCTGGCGACCAGTCCAGGGTGTACCCCGCCTCTCGCCCAAAGTCTGCTGGGATAGGCTCCAGCATCCCCGCGACCCTGATGAGGATAAGCGGCATAGAAAATGGATGAATGAATGAAGTTGGGATGTAAATCTCTGCGATATCGACATCATATTTTTGTAAATGGATATTAATTTCAGAAATATAGACAATTATTTCATTAAAAAATATATATTTAGAAATCCCGCTGTCTTTGAATGTTTAATGCCCTGCACTGCTAATGCTACAAACAGCCATTCTTGACTGATCAAGATTGTACCATCCTGACTACATGAGAGGGCCCATGGCTGCTGCCGAGCGTACATTTTTACATCCGATCTCTTTGTTTTTGTTATAAATAGCATACTTTGATTCAAATTCAGCCTCATTTGTCGTAATAAAAAATGTGTGTTCAAAAAAAAGGTAGAAGACCTAGACCAGGGGTATCAAACTCGTGCCACGGAGGGCCGAGACCCTGCAGGTTTTCTTTAGTTGATTATCTGAGTGTTTTACCCTTTTGCTTGGAGGGGGGAAAAGTCGCAAGAGAGATTTGTACATTTGTTGGGATCGTCATCAGCGAGGCTCTCGGTCGACTATGGAGAAAATCTAACGAATCAGATGCGACTATGAAATATGGCTGGTTGAGTACAGCCTTTACTTTGCACAAGAAGGCGTTTTCGGCTTGTGACAATTTTTTGCAGCAGCTCCTGCTGTTCAGTGATCGTTACATGAGATCGGGAGCTTGGTGAATTTGCTTACCACTTGCAGCTTGCTGTCTTGTTTTCTTTAATAAGCCTACTCAGCATCCCAGCTCTTGTGTTACGTTAACATACCGGACACCACGGAGCCTTTTATAGTCCATTTTTATGGACTATAAAAGGCTCTGATGTTATCATAACCAGGGTATTTTTTACCTAAACGCAATTAGGACAGAGCATTAATTAGAGATAGGTAGTTAAATATATTAATTCATTCATTCATTTTCTATGGCGCTTATTCTCATTAGGGTTGGGGGTATGCTGGAGCCTATCCCAGATGGCTTTGGGCGGGAGGTGGGGTACACCCTGGACTGGTCACCATTCATTATATCCATCCATCCATTTTCCACCGCTTATCCGGGTCCGGGTCGCGGGGGCAGCAGCTTCAGTAGGGAAGTCCAGACTTCCCGGTCCCCAGCGACCTCTTCCAGCTCCATCGGGAGGACACCAAGGTGTTCCCAGGCCAGCTGTGAGACATAGTCCCTCCAGCGTGTCCTAGGTCTTCCCGGGGGCCTTCTCCCGACTGGGCGTGCCCGAAACACCTCACCAGGGAGGCGCCCGGGAGGCATCCGGACTAGATGCCCGAGCCACCTCAACTGGCTCCTCTCGATGTGAAGGAGCAGCGGCTCTACTCTGAGCTCCTCCCGGATGGCCGAGCTCCTCACCCTAATCCTCAGTCAATATACATTTTGAAAACTTATGACCTATAACAACTTCATTGTTTAACTTAATATTAATTTGGAGTTCAATGTAGCATTTCTTGGCGTTTTTTTAACAAGCAGTGGCAGTTGTCGCTACGGGCCATGGGGGGCCATGGCCCGGGGCAGCATCCTCTGGGGGACGCCAAGGAGGAAAGAAATCAAATCCTTATTAGTGTTCACGGGCGCCATTTACAGGCGGGATATTTGCACCCCAATGCACTTGTACGGTTCTACTAGACAGCGTGTGCAGTGTCTTTGTTTCCGTTTGCCTTGTCTCCGTGAGTGAGAAACCTTTTCATCGACGGCGGTCCTTATCGGCCGATATCGACCGAGCCGCAATTAAGGTGGCAATTAGCCTGCTGATCGATATCTGTTTAATTGGCAGAATTCTTCCATTTGGAAATGAAGTGGTTAACTACTACGACTACCGCTGACGCGCACTATCGGTGTTTCATTGTAACATTCACAGTGGTGGTAAAATTGAGCTTCATTGCTCGAATTTCTTGCTTTGAGCATCACTTCTGCACTTGGTCACTTGCTTCAAAAGACCGCAAGAAAGCAGAACAGAAAGAGAATTTTAAGACCAAAAGGTAGACACCATTTCTAGAAATATGAGCTCGTGCTTTATAGAACTGAGAACCTTACAGTGAGACCCTGTGATCATGCTCCACCTTTGAGGGCCTCGTTGAGCCACAGAAAGTCACAGATAAGGCCTCCATTAGGGCTATTATTTCAGAGCATCGCACCCTTAATGGAGTCCCATGGTCTAGCCACAGACCCGCTATATCTTATCCTCGCAGGCCTAGTTAGCCGGCCTGGGTTTTGCTTTGCTACAGGTGTGATGGCGTTTGAAAGTACACCGAGTCCCAGCAGAGAGCCTGCACAGCAGAGTGCGGCGAGGCACTGATGATATGCTGTCAGCTCTGCAACATCTATTAATAAGACCTCCACAGCATGGCTACTTTGCAGCAGAATGCTTTACATTGTGGTATTTTTAGTCATTAAAAACCCCGTCTTCCTTCATTTTCACACCAATGCAACTACCGCATTGATCTGAATATAAAAATGACATTTCCCAAACCTATTTTGTGGAAAAACAGACAATGCGTATTTTTTGCAAATATTTTCAATGAGTGATATAACTTGTAACACTTGGTTCAAATTAACAAAGGATATATGTCTCAACTGTTTGAGAGTTTGATGGTTCTTCAAAATCCATCCATGCATCAATTTTCTTCGGGTCGCGGGGGCAGCAGCCTAAGCAGGGAAGCCCGGACTTCACTCTCCCCCCACTACTTCGTCCAGCTCCTCTCGGCTCCATTCCTAATCAGATGCCCGAGCCACCTCATCTGGCTCCTCTCAATGCGGAGGAGTTTCTCCCGGATGACAGTGCTTCTCACCCCATCTCTAAGGGAGAGCCCAGACACCCTGCGGAGAAAACTCATTCAGACGCTTGTACCCGCGATCGTGTCCTTTCGGTCCCTACCCAAAGCTCATGACCATAGCTCCTCAGTGGCAGGGCCTTAGTGGATGAGATCCGCCCGGAGTTCTGATGCTGTGGACGTGTCTTGGTTGACACGACTCTGCAGAATCGCGTGGACATCAGGGGCATTGCCCCTGGATTGGCAGACCGGGGTGGTGGTGCCGCTTTTCGAGAAGGGGGAGGGTGTGTTCCAACTATCATGGGATCACACACTTTAGTCCTCCTGGTAAGGTCTATTCAGGGGTTCTGGAGAGAAGTATCCGCCAGATAAATCTCAGATTCAGGAGAAGCAGTGTGGTTTTTGTCCTGGTCGTGGAACTATGGACCAACTCTGTACTCTCGACAGGGTCCTTGAGGGTGCATGGGAGTTTGCCCAACCAGTGTACATGGTTTTGTGGATTTGGAGAAAGCATTGGACTGTGTTCTTCAAGGAATACTGTGGGCAGTACTACGGGAACATGAGGTATGGGAATATGGGCACTACCTAATACAGGCGATTCGTTCCCGGTATGACCGGTGTGAGAGTTTGGTTCGCATGGCCGGCAATAAGTCGAACCCGTTACCAGTGAGGGTTGGACTCCGCCAGTGCTGCCCTTTGTCATCGATTCTTTTCATTAATTTTATGGACAGAACTTCTATGCACAGCCAGGGTGTCGATGGGGTTCCGGTTTGGTTGCCGCAGGATTAGGTCTCTGCTTTTTGCGGATGATGTGGTCCTGTTGGCTTCATAGAGCTGTAACCTTCAGGTCTCACTGGATTGGTTTGCAGAGTATGAAGCGGCTAGAAAGAGAAATAGCACCTCCGAGTCCATGGTTCTCACCCGCAAAAAGGTGCCATCTCCGGGTCGGGGATGAGATCCTGCCCCAAGTGGAGGAATTTAAGTACCTGGGGGTCTTGCTCACAAGTGAGAGAAGGATGGAACGGGAGATGGACAGACGGATTGGTACGGGGTCTGCAGTGATCCAGACTCTGCATCGGTCCGTTGTGGTGAAGCTGAGCCAGTCGATCTACGTTCCTGCCCTCACTTAGGGTCTGTTTGCTTACTTACCCAACCTTGGAGACACTTTTTCCCAGCAGCGCCACGGCTACCTCCCCCCTGGCCACTGGTTTGTGTGAGTGACAGGACGAAAAGCGATTCAGTCTGCTGGTTAGCAGTGATAAATGTCCACACCCGAAACAAACAGATTATATTGGGGTCAATACAGTATGTCACATTAAAATGCGGCATCTTACATCACCATGATAAATATGGTTGCCCTTTTGTGTCTGTGCAGCAAAAAGAGTGTGTTACCTGTCATCTCCACGGTTTGTTTTGACCTTCTGCCCTCATATTTGGCATATTAGATTTTAACAATTAAACACCCTGTCTTTGAATGTAAAAAAAAAAAAAAGAGAGAATTATTTCATAGGAGATATTAAGTCATCTGCGACAATCTTCACAAATATTTGTCACTTTGTTCTTAAGGAAAGCTTTATTTTTCCCCAAAAAGGCAGACTGTAAAAACAGGCAGTATCTCATCGAGACCAGAACACTGAAACATCGCCTTCCAATTATAACATCATACTTAGAAGCGCTTTTTAAAAAAAACAGAAAAAAAAGGGTGAGTGGTTGGACAACAAACAGCGACTGAATTTTGGTCTGAATGGCGAGCAGGCGTCTTTAAGGCGCATCGATAATAGCTTACTATTATGTAAGACTAATTGTCTTATGGTTCCTTTTTTAACAGCAACCATTTAAAAACTAAATACTAAATATGATAGAAGAGCCTGCTTTTCCAACATGTATGAAAGAACCAGGCAATATCTTTACAAGGTATGTCGAAAATCCTTAAATGACGATAATCACATTATAAATGAAAGAGTATTTCATACTTTGTTTGATTAAATTATGTCATTAAAAATAAGATTTATTTCACTTTTCATTGATAAACATTGAAAATGTCGACTTTTTGCCACAAAAAGTGATGGCGGGTCACAACAGTCGAGTACTGCCTCCCAAATGAGAAAACTCATCTCCAAGCTTGTGACAACACAAAGCAACCACACTTCCACGTGCAGTCATTACGGGAACCAGGCATTTATTAGTGGTAAGGCCTTTATTTGTGCAAACACATTTTATAAGATTAAATATATTCATTCCATTTTTTTCACAAATAAATGATACTTAGATAAAACATGTATTACAATATACAGTATGTCAAGTAAACTGGAGATTAAAACAAACAGGACTGTTGTAAAGACAATGATGAAATACAGTCATCCATCATTTATCACGGTTAACTGGGTTCAGACCAGACTGTGATATGTGACTTTCCATCAAGTAATAAACAGAATATTTTCATAGTTAGAACATAGAAAATCTGTTTGAGTTTCTAAATTCGTTTTTCACCATTATTCAAGCCCCGTAGACATTAAATAACACCCCTATAGTCAGCTATACACTCCTATTGTTCATTGTTACACATTGTTTTGTCTTGTGCAACACTAATGCACAGGCCACTAATAGCATATAGCTAACTAGTTTGTCACCAGTTTATTTGTAAGTGTTTGATATGGGGTGGGGAAAAAGAAGAGTAAGAAGCCCAAAATGTACCACTTCCACGCATAATGTGAGAACTTTTTTCCGTCTATCATTTTGGACATGCAAATGGCGGAATCCATGCAGTGTTAAGGTAACGTAATCTAATGTAATGTCCCTTATAGATGCCCAGTGACCAGAACACTACATATGACTTGTCTAGTATATTTTTTGACTGAAAATAGGTCATAGTCAACCACAAAACAGCAATCACTTACTCCTTTAATTTTGGAAAGCCGCAATAGAGCGGGAGAGGGACGTTCAAATTGCGATGTAGCGAGGGCCAAATTAATCTGACGGTGCGTAGCTCCTCAAAACATAACAACTGGAAAAGCACTTACAGTACTCATCATCTTTGAAACCGTGCAGAAAATATGTAGTTCGACTTCTCCATTATCAGAGTCAGTCCGGCTTTGCTGGGTGCAGCAAAAAAAACCTTCAAACCCGCTCAGCAGTCAACTTGCTAATGTCGAACAATACAATAGTCTGTGAACTGAGGTCACTAGTTTCCGCATGCGTGCGATGCTGGCAATACACTGCATGTACACGAGATGAAGTCACTATCTGAGCAAACATGGTCAATTGTTGCACGTCTTCAAATAGGGCTGGACACTCTTTGGAAAAGTTCACCACCTAAACTGTGAGAAAATGCACCTTAAATAACCGTTTAGATTTTATACAGGTGGTGCTCGAGTTGAGGGGTTCCGGTTCGTGGTTACGAGCGCGCTCCCATTAATGAATGAAACTTCATTTACGTCTGTACACACTGAACACGCTCGAAACTAGAGCTGCTGTTGTTGTGTGGGGCGTGCCCGTTTCTCCTTCTCAGCATGTCGCCAATACTGTATGTATTGTACTGTACACCACACCGGAAGTATGCATCTGAATTCATCTTCGTTATCAGACTGTCATGTTTTTCAAGGGTTTTTTTCCCATCTCAGGGACTAAGTAGCTGTAATAATTATTTATGTGGGCAGGGGGGGCCTCAAGATAATTAAAAGCAGACAGGTAGTCCAGTGGCAGGCAGCTACTACTTTGCTGTAGCTGACAGAATGTTGACTTTTTAATTAAAGTCTGGTCTTCAGGGGAGCTTGTAAGACTGAGCGCCACGGTATGTTCCAAAAGGGTTTACAGTGAATCTCCTAGCAACAACGAGCTTTAATGTCAGTCATCGGTTGCCGTGGGAAAAACTTACCCAGGGACTTTAAAAGACTTATAAAACATGTGTACAGTTCACAGCAGATTCCTGCTATTCGCTGTTACATTCAGAGACCATCCGGCCACAAAAAAATGACTATTTTTGACTCTAACTATGCCTGGAGGTTTGCTGATTGCTCATCCTCATTTATTGAAAACGTTTGTTGCAAAAATAATAAAATAAATACAATAATAATAAACACACACATCCTGTCTAATATTGGTAATAAAAAAAGCATTTAAAGCATTTGATATGATTACTCTCATTATTAGGTCATATTATTCATGTCAAATTGTCTCAAAAAATGCCAATAATATCGATTATCATCGACAACCACTTGAAAGACCATTATCATCAAATCTGTCATCGTGACCGGCCTGACCTCTTTAAACAAAAAGTGTTTTCCACACACAGTTCTGCTAAAAGTGAAGGAGTGTGTGCGCCAATGATGTGAACCTCAGTATTTCCGGGTTATTTCTCCATTTTTTGACTGTTCACACAATAACGAAAGTGACACTGATTCAAAATCCAAAATATTATTCTATTATTTTTTAGTTTAAGTGCAAGTGAGTCAATGTTATTTCCATTGTGTCACACACAGTGTGAAGGTAATAAATATACTGTCAGGTCTCATCAAACATTACTGACGCCCACCACATTGACCACAGTCCTTCATTTGACTTGTCTTTCAATATTTCTGGACTAATAATAGCCAAAAGTCAACTAATTCTCATTTATTAATTAATTATCCAAAACACAATAGATTGAAGGAGGGAACTGTGATGCAGCGATCCGACTGTAAAACTATTTAAAAAATGTTTTCTGTTGACATTTTTGCGTGGTCGATTAATTAGATTAATTATGCAGATCATTTTCGACCTCTTGCCTGAAGTCAGCTGGGATAGGCTCCAACATACTCCCGCAACCCTAACGAGGATAAGCGGCATAGAAAATGGATGGATGGATGCTGATAACTTCTTATGGGCGCAATTTATTTGGTTAGAGTATGTTTTGTTTTGAGTCTGACCTTCTGGAACGGTTTAAAGACACCGACCAAGATTCCACTGTATGGGAACTCGTGTTCACCTCGCTGAAAATGTTGCGACCGGACTGTGAGAAAGTTGACCGTAGAAGTTTGTGCTGCTGTAGCCACACAAGGTGCTGGCAATCTAGACTGCTCTATGCCGTATTGTCATGCTGTACTTGTTATGTTTTTTTATTGTGTATTCATAAATCGACTTAGGTTGAACGAGACAATTTTCGGAGGAAAATATAAATAATAAAAAAAATTTAAAAACAGTGGGGGACTAAGAATCGGTCGCAAATGCGGATATGTGGATATTGGCTGTATCCTTACACTAAACATAAAATAAATCATTAAATTAAAAATTTTCGGCTGATGTCTCATTAGCAGATTTCTTTTCATAGTCAAATATTGACATTGGCATCTGCCATCAATATTACTCAATGAGATCCCTGTAGTGGTAACAATATCACTTAACTGTAAATCACTTACAGTATATGAAAGGAAGATGAGTTTCGGATGGTACCAGGGCACCAGAGGACTCACACTCCTTTGCTTTGTTGCTTGTCCGGCAGCTCGAGAGGGCGTCTTTGTAGCACCGTGTTTGTACAGCACGCAGCTGGCCAGCACGGTGTGAGGAGCAAGGTTTAATTGCCAGTGCAGCTCATTATGTAGCCTGAAGGGCATCTTCTCTTGAACCTGAAATGAGCTGTTAAAGGACAAGCTTCCACGGTGTCTTTGTATGATGGTGTAAGTGATGCATATGATTGGAGCCACCTAATGAAGAGCCAGGATCACAGGATCAGACACTTGGGGTCATGTTGCGCAGCAGCCACTGCTGAGAGGGGCTCCCGTTGCAGCCCCTCTTGGTGGGGACCATCTTGTCCTCTTCCAAAGCCATGTCCAAGCACTGGTTGGTGTTCACGTGCAGCAAGGTAAGTCTCTGAAGAAACAAAAAAACAGCCAGTCATCTATTGATCCGATGTTTTCTACCTGTTATGGGTCACGGGGAGCTGGAGACAATCCCAGCTGACTTTGGGGAAGAGACAGACAACACCATGAACTGGTCGCGAGTCAATCACCGGGCGCACAGAAGTCCCTTTCACACTGCTTGTGAAAAGTTGTGACTTTATACTGCCATTTTTCTGCGTGAACAGCACTGATATGGTATGAGCGGGGAAACAAGTCCATCCATCCATTCTCTCTACTGCTTGTCCTCACTGGGTGGGTGAGCTGGAGCCTATCCCAGCTGACTATGACTTTGGGCAAGAGGCCAGGTACACCCTGGACTGGTCGCCAGCCAATCACAGGACACACACTAGCATTCACACTCACATTGACATTGATGGACAAGTTAAGAGTCTCCAATGACCCTAACATTCATGTTTTGGGGATGTGGGAACCCAGAGGGAAAAAGAAACACAACAACCTCCAAACACATAAAGGCTACAAACAGATAACCATTCATTGATCCATTTTCTATACCGCTTATCCTCATTAGGGTCGCGGGTATGCTGGAGCCTATCCCAGCTGGCTTTGGGCGAGAGGCGGGGTACACCCTGGACTGGTCGCCAGTCAATCGCAGGATAACCGTTCATACCTGATCATAAAAAACAATCCTATGTTCGCTGCATGAAAGTCCTACTTTTTTTTCCATGCACTTTTCCATAGCCTGCCTTATCAACCGCACTCAAACTCCGCTCTGTAGAGTTGAAACGACAAGACTGCCAGCTTAAAATGATTGATTTCCCACATTTCCCAACACACGCACCAAGCCAGCGGTTTGTTATTAGCCAGTAGCTGGAGGGTATAAAAAAAATAGAAACGACAGGGAAAGAAAAAGCCAAAAAAAAACAGCTCAAAGAAATGAAGACTTCACTGGCAGACATGTGGTTATTGTTACGCTTAATTTGTTTTCTGTTGAATGCAGACCGGGCAGTTTAGTTCAGATCCTCACTCGTTTTCACTTTTTGACAGTCTTCCTTTATCTGAAATGTATCCATAAAGCAGAAACATGTTATCATAGACAGAAATGACATAACAGAGTCATTAAATACGGCGGAACCTCAGCATTCAAAGCTCCAACAGTTACACCATTTGACCACCACAGACTAAAATGTGAGTGAACATTTGTTTTTGACAATCTTAGTATATGACATGTTCTCTGAACCTGCACAAGAGCCTTCCATTCTATGTATATTTTGAAATTATTGGTCGAGGATTTAATGGGAATTCCATTCTTGTAATTGTTACATTATTGAGGTATAGTGATGATAAAATGACTCCACGCAATATCTCGTCAGGATTCAGAGCCACTGGGATTTTCCCTTACAACAAAGATGTCTTCTCTGATGCAGAGCTTGAACCATGCATGGTGTCCGACAGGCCCAACCTGTAGCAGCAGCCTGCAGACCTGTGGTTTCAACCTCTCTTTCTGCTGAGCTACTGAGCTTTGGACTGAGGTTTGTTCACATCAGTTCAAAAACATTTTTTTTCAAACTGATGTTTGTTCACATAAGCCGCACGGTGGATGAGTGGGTAACATTGGCCTCACAGTCCGGAGGTTCTGGGTTGGAATCTCCGTTGGGCATCTCTGTGTGGAGTTTGCATGTTCTCCCCGTGCGTGCGTGGGTTTTCTCCGGGTACTCCGCTTTCCTCCCACATTCCAAAAACATGCATGTTAGCTTCATTGGCCGCTCTAAATTGTCCATTAGAGTGTGAATGTTTGTTTGTCTATATGTGCCCTGTGATTGGCTGGCGACCAGTCCAAAGCCAGCTGGGATGGGGTCCAGCATCCCCGCGACCCTAATGAGGATAAGCGGCATAGAAAATGAATGAATGAATGTTTGCTTACATAAGTTAAAAACTGTTTTCACAACATGCTCAGGATGGTCAGTTTAACCCCATATGGCTCAATTTACCCACAGACTTGGTTCCTCCTACCCCTAACCTGGGGCAAATTCAGCACTTTTTTTTGAGACATTATTTTGGGTAGCTTTGTCAGAGATGCGTTTTGATCAGGACACATCCTGAAATAAAGATGTATGTTGTTGTTCTGTTTCTGTGTCATAGTTCATTACGTCCAAGACAACATAAGTCAAAATCACTCTCCCCTAATGGTTTTATTGAATATATTTGATATTAACTGTAATTGCATCCTGTAAAATGTATTGGAAGTCATTGTTGATGAGTTAAGAGTATAGAGTAGTTAGAGTGATGAAAACCTGTTTACGACCTACTAAATACTTTTTTAACATTATCAGAGCCCTCCAGACATGAACTAATACCCCTATTGTCACCTTTACAACCCTGTTACTCAGTATCTTCAACATAAGAGTTATTTAGGACTTTTTTATTGGGGATTATTGTGCCTTCTGTGAAATACTTCAAACCTGCAATACGAGCTGGTCATTCCGGCGATCGAGTCTGGTGCTTGTGTGTCTCACCAAACACAACAATAACATTACTGACACCTAGTGACCGGTGTAGAATTCTACATGGTATTAACCGTGTCTATGGATCCGACTTCTGAATGCTTAGTTCATTTAGCCACTTTGATGCTTGATGTTTTTGATTAATTTTGATACGAAAACAAAGGAAAAAGTATCAAAAAGTATAAATATAATAGGATAAAATAATCTTACTCCTCTGACCCAAGTGTCATGTCTTCACCTCCCCCTGCACCCCCTCAACCATCCTCTCTTTTTCCGCTCTCGCTTCAACCAGAGAAGAGAACAAAATGCTTTATAAATGTCCAGACAAAAAACACAGACCTGATGTGATAAATTTAAACTTAAGCGCAGCTTGAGATTGTCCGTCACGTCGCCTGATCTCAGGGGCCCCCCGAACAAGCAGAGCGGTGCATATAGGCGCGTTCTCTCAGAAGTAATGTGCCTCCACAATTTCAGTCCTCACTGGTGTGGCTTTACTCGAAGGAATAACATGCAGTGGCGCTGCTCAGGAAAGCAATCGGGGCAAAAATAAATAAATAAAAGCTTGCGCTTACAGCAGGGTATTAAACACCAAAGCCTGACATTTTCTGCCGGGATACAAAGAGGTATGTACATACACAACCAGACATAGCCTTTGTCTTGAACTTGGCGTTGCAGAACTTTTGGCAAAACATCTGCGTTCAAACAGAGGAACAACAAAGAAACAGGTGCTGTACGACATCACACACCTGACTCATAACCGCCCCACACTCCCAAAAAAATGAATACAAAGAAGACAAGCACTCAGTAGTGCAAAAGACCTCCATCAAGGATGAACTGTTAACACATTGAGGTAATTAGTTTCTTCAATTAGAAGCATGCGCTCTGCCAACAGGGAGGCAGTACTATCCAGTAATGTGCTTTTTTTATGCATTTCCTTTTTCAACATACTTGGGTTGATCTATATCTGTGTTTCTCCAAAACAGGTCAGATTATGCAAAGAAGGTAAAGACAGTATATTTAAAGAAGAGAATGCCTACATTGAGCTTTCTGTTATAGTTGGCAAAGCAAATCATAAGTATCAACATTTTCAATGTTTTATTGGTAACATTAACACTTTTAAATGCTATTTAATTATGGCATGGGCCACTAAAATATCAGCAAATTTGAATGCAAAGTACCCCCCTGTCACGTTTAGGAAACTCCTGATCTTTAGTGGAATAATGATGAGTATTTTAGAGATGGAGACAGTTTGTACGGCAATATGGGATTGAAGAAGAAATGATGGGTTTCGTAGAAAAACATGGAAACATGACAAATATGGACGTCCTGTCCTTGCTCATAATTATTTTATGTCTCCTCTTGGAAAAATACAACTCATCTCAGCCTTCCCATGAAACCAAACAAATGGAGCAAGCTGCCAAGCGTGTGCACAGCTGAGACCCTCTAATTAAATGAGGACTAGGAATGTCAATCTCTTTGTGACGGGCGAGTCAAATCGAATCCAGATACATGGGTTTAAGATTCAAGAATGATATAGAGTATTTTACCAGAACCACTGGATACGATTTGATGCAGTGTACAAACGATACAATGCAATTCCATTCTACGATTCATGTTTGTTGATGTAGACATGAATCATATAAAATTAAGATGCCGATTATAATAATCACAGGAGTGCCCAACTTAAACGAAAAGACATGTGGAAATATAAAGAGAATCAGTGATACAACATTTTTGCTTTTTCCATTTTGTCATTGCTTTTGTGTATTGTCTTTGTTTTTTCCATTTTATCCTTGAGTTTACTCTTCTGTCTGCAAAGGCTGTCGGCGGGTCCATCAATAGACATTTGAATAGACATTGCTTCTTCCATTTAGAGTAAGGCAAATGGAAACGACCAAGACAAAAATCAACGATAAAATGAAAAAAACTAAGATTTATTCACGTAAAGATTTATGGTTGATTATTATCAACACAGGAAGGCTTCTTCCAAATAACCGAATGGTTCTATCCTCAACCCTGACATCTGGTTGAATGGGCTTATTGTTCACATCCCTAATTAGGACAAGTTCTGAGCCCAAGCCCCTGCTGACTGAACAATGTCCTCCGTCACCCGGAACCTAGAAAAAGCTTCCTGGGGAACGTTGTGCTTATGTCGACTTTAGAACGAGCCGCACTGCTTTGAGGGGGGATACAAAATCGACCAGTAGCTTTGTCTCTTGGCGGCGCTGACCAACATCCTTAGTTGTTCTAATGGTTCCCTGTTCCTGTGTACAAGCTCTCCCACTTGTGCTGGCTATGCTACGAGGAACTCGGAGCGAAAAGCAATTCAGGCCATCTAACAGCGGGTCACTTCACGACTGCAACTCTGACACACACTAGCAGCCATGGGAGCTTCTTACCCAATTTACCCAGCCTGGACACAAAAACCCAGGTAGCAAAATTGCTCTTTCCATTATCATTTTTTTTTTTTTTTGGTAAATGGCACAACAAAACATGATTCACTCTCCCTGTAACACAGTATTGGGCAAACAGAACCGGATAGACACCTGGCTGGAAAGACAAAAAAACAGGCAAACGCTGCATGTAAATGAGCAGTCGGAATGCTGCTGATAATTGGGATTCATTGGTTTTATACCATGTGCATGGCGTATAGTGTACACAGCTGCTCTAGACCAATAGAGGAGTGTCCTGAAGGGCCAGGTCCACAAAAGGCATGGTTCAAAATGAAGGATCACTTCAAAAGAACTTGTAAACAATGGCAAGCTCGTTTCAATCAGCCCTGCACGCGCACACACACACACACAATAATGAGCTAAAAATAACATCCTCCTCCATTGCGGGCATCACTCACTCACAGGCAGTTCCGGCGACAGCAAGTGAATTTTCAACATTAAATGTTTATGATGGAAAACAAATGTCAAATGAGATCTAATTAAGCATGAAGACCAACAAAAGGTTTTAAGTATAGCATCATACATCTCAATGGAACATCTGTCATAGCTTGGTAGGTTCCTGTCCCTGTTTCTATACCTTCCCCTTAAAGATCATCAGTACAGGTCACTTAACGCTTCCTAAAACCACTCCTTCTGACTAGTACACCAAGATCAACAGCCACACAACAGGCTTTGCATTCATCTGAGGCCTGTACTACAACGCAAGTTTCAATTATCCAGAATCTCTTCTTTGTTTACCATTGAAGATATACAGTGGTGTGAAAAACTATTTGCCCCCTTCCTGACTTTTTGTCACACTTAAATGTTTCTGCTCATAAAAATAGTTAACTATTAGTCAAAGATAACATAATTGAACACAAAATGATGACTGCCAAGACTTTTGGGAAAAGATCTTGCGGACTGACGAGACAAAAGATGAACTTTTTGGAAGGTGCGTGTCCCGTTACATCTGGCGTAAAAGTAACACAGCATTTCATAGCAACAGTCAAATATGGTGGTGGTAGTGTGATGGTCTGGGCTTGTTCTGCTGCTTCAGGACCTGGAAGGCTTGCTGGGATAGATGGAAGCATGAATTCTACTGTCTAGCAAAAAATCCTGAAGGAGAAGGTCCGGCCATCTGTTGGTCAACTCAAGCTAAAGCCATCTTGGGTGCTGCAGCAGGACAATGACCCAAAACACACCAGCAAATCCACCTCTGAATGGCTGAAGAAAAACCAAATGAAGATGTCGGAGTGGCCTAGTCAAAGTCCTGACCTGAATCCCATGGAGATGCTGTGGCATGACCTTAAGAAGGCGCTTCATGCTAGAAAAGCCTCAAATAAAGCTGAATGACAACAATTCTGCAAAGATGAGTGGGCCAAAATTCCTCCAGAGCGTGTAAAAGACTTGTTGCAAGTTATGGCAAACGTTTGATTGCAGTTATTGCTGCTAAGGGTGCCCAAGCCATGCAGGGGCAATTACTTTTTCACACAGGGCTATATGGCTTTGGATTTTATTCTCCCTAAATAATAAAAACATTCATTGAAAAACTGCATTTTGTGTTTACTTGTGTTATCTTTGACTAACATTAAAATTTGTTTGATGATCAGAAACATTTTGTGTGACAAACATGCAAAAGAATAAAAAGTCAGGAGGGGGGCAAAGAGTTTTTCACACCACTGTATACCATTGAAGTGGTACTACAAAGCTAGATAACAACTTGATTAATCAAGGCAGGATTTTCTAGCTTTGTCACAAGCACGTTCATATACTGTAATTTCCGGGGTATTTCCAGTGTGCTACTTTTTCTCTTAAACTTTGAACCCCGCTGCTTATACAGTGGTTTATGGCCATGTTCTAATCTTTTGACCTTTATTGTGGCGCTTGTGAGTCATTAAAGAAACAGTAGCTCTTTTTTCGGCAGGAATCTATCACAAGCTAAAAGGAATCTCACGACGAGTTTGTCGACACACTGGAAATCGAGGGAGGTCATGACTCAATACCAGTCTGACTCACTGTGTTATCTTTTAAAGAACACTAAAATCATCACACAGCAACTTAACACTCCAAAGGTAGCAAAGAAATATACAAGACCAATAAGTAGTACCAATATTAGTTTAAAATCATTTTTTTATGTTTTCCCCTCCTGCATTGCTTCCTAGCCGCTTCCTGGCTGCCGGTGCACTGCAATGATTCATTCAGCTCCCTGTGTCCACCAGATGGAGGTAAAATTGGCTCTGGTCTTGGCCTGTTTTGCTGCTTCAGGACCTGGAAGACTTAAAGAAGAATGTCCCAGTGCGCGGTACTATTATCGGCTCTGATCTTGTACCCGCAAACATAACTGCTACCGACCAAGTTATCTCCATCTTATAAGTTATCGTGGTGGTGTTTCAAGTTAAGAAGTGAACCAGCTTTGTAGTGTGGCCTATCCTGACGTAATCCTCAAACATATCCCGGGTAAGACAAAATCCTAATTCAAATTTGGGCTTCCTTCCTTTGGGGTTTGGTGTACGTTCACCAAGATGAGTAAAGCTCACATCATGTTACAATATTAAAAAGTTAATTGTGAATACAAAAGGTCAAATAAATAAATAACTAACCCATATTTACCAAGGATGTAGAACATGTATTTGTAATGGATTCTTTCAGTACAGAACCTTAGTCTTAATACAGTGGTACACCAATTTCAAACACGGGACACGTTGAGGGAAAGGAAGTATACATCCGCATTGCAATGCACCTCCACAGTCCCGCTCCAAGTTGTTACTGATGCGCGTGTCTGCATCGTTGCACTGAAACGATGCATCCCTGCAATGAAATGCTGTAGGTTTAGTGCCACAGCTGTTATTTTATCGACGGCATACCAGCAAAAATAGAATTCTTAATTAATTATATATATTGTTAGATGTTACACTAATTCACATTAAGTTTACATAGCCTATAATACAGTAGAGTATATATACTGTATGTCCTCCGTTGGATTGGTTTTCGTATCTTTAATGCTCAAAAGTGTCCCACACATGCATCCATCTTCAATACCATTTGTCCTGATCCCGGTTGCATTCATTTCAAAAACGTTCCAAGTGTCCTCGGTAGGTTGGTACTAGTAACCCAAACTTCTACTTTAATTACTAACTAGTCTAACTTACTAACTGCTTCTACTCTGCTATGTCTGATTGCTACAACGCTGCTCACCTCCGGCTCAGGAGGCCTCCAGACCAGACTTCAGCTTAAAGGAAATAGTCAGTGGGGCTGTAGTAGAGGCGCCTAGCAACCTCCACCCTTGTGTAGTTGTGCAGGATCCAGGCCTGAAGGGGACTGTTGTCACAGTACTCCACAGTGGGGCCGAAGGTGCCGTCCTTGAGACGGCTGATGGTCAGACATGACTGGGTGATAATGTGGAGAAAGGTGTGCTTCTGCGGCAAGTAATAGGGGAGGAAAGAGAGTTATGTTTTCGTTCACACTAAATAATACATGATTACTTTTCATCAGCGAGCCCTGAAGTTCATCTTATTTCAGCAATTTAAAAAAAAAACTGGTATTTCTTTTGAAATGGTAACTAGGTTATTTGTTAAAACATTATGAATAAAACACAAACACCATACTTTGTTACATAAACATGCAAATCCCCATAAAACCGCACTAATTAACCAAAAATTATGTAATGCAGTTTGGTGTTTTTTTTAAATAGCTTTCTAGGTAAAGAACACAAATGTCACACTCGGATGTTAATGCGTGTTTTACTTGGTGCTCTGCACTCTTTAGCGGGTTATTTGAAAAGATTGGTGTGTCACCTGCAATGATGCTGGGAAATGATTGTATGCACTGAACGGGTGGATGGAATCCTTGCACATTAACTGTGGAACCACTGACCTCACGGAATGAGGCACCTTCATATAAGCAAGCAGCTCTGTGGAAAATCACTTGATACCTTCCTACTCGGCTTATGTTCTTGATGGTAAAGAAAGAGTCGGGGGGCAGAGAGCTCTTTAGTGGCATTTAGCTTGTTTGTGTCGTCGACTGCCCGTGTAGACTATTACACTTCTGTGTCTTTCTCTTTCTCCAGATCTCTGAAATACCATCCTACCTTTACTCGTTTCTTCATTCCTACAACTAGTAGAGAATCTCACATAAATTAACGTACCCCTTAAAATTCAGCAACCATTTCATTACAAGATATGGTGACAATACAATTGAAGTGAAATTAAGATGCATTTAGAGTAGCCAGTGTACAACATGTATAGTAATACACTGTCGCTCTGCTATGCACAATTTAACTTTACACACAACCATCCATCCATCCATCCATTTTCTATGCCGCGACCTCTTCCAGCTCCACCGGGAGGACACCAAGGCGTTCCCAGGCCACCTGTGAGACATAGTCCCTCCAGCATGTCCTAGGTCTTCCCCGGGGCCTTCTCCCGGCTGCGCATGCCCGAAACACCTCACCAGGGAAGCGCCCGGGAGGCATCCGGACGAGATGCCCGAGCCACCTCAACTGGCTCCATCTCGATGTGAAGGAGCAGCGGCTCTACTCTGAGCTCCTCCCGGATGGCCGAGCTCCTCACCCTATCTCCTAGGGTGAGTCCAGCCACCCTACATTGAAATGCCGCTTGTATCCGCGATCTTGTTCTTTCGGTAATGACCCATAACTCATGACCATAAGTGAGGGTGGGAACGTAGATCGATCGGTAAACAGAGAGCTTTGCCTTCCGGCTCAGCTCTCTCTTCACCACGACGGTCCGGTACAGCGACCGCATTACTGTGGATGCTGCACCGATACGTCTGTCAATCTCACGCTCCAACCTTCCCTTACTCGTGAACAAGACCCCGAGATACTTGAACTCCTCCACCTCAGGCAAGACCTCACTCCCAACTCAGAGGGTACAGTCCACCCGTTTCCGACTGAGAACCATGGCCTCGGGTTTGGAGGTGCTGAGTCTCATCTCAGAAACTTAACACTCAGCTGCAAACTGCTCTAGTAAACGCTGAAGGTCACAGCCTGATGAGGCCATAAGGACCACATCGTCTGCAAATAGCAGAGACGAGATCCTAAGGTCACCAAGCTGGACTCCCTCAACACCTTGACTGCGCCTAGAAATTCTGTCCATAAAGATTATGAACAGAATCGGTGACAAAGGGCAGCCTTGGCGGAGGCCAACGTTCACCGGAAACAAGCTCGACTTACTGCTGGCAATGCGAACCAGGCTCCTGCTTCGATTGTACAAGGACCGAATGGCACGTAGAAGCGGACCATCAATCCCGTACTCCCGGAGCACCCCCCACAGGACACCACGAGGGACACGGTCGAATGCCTTTTCCAGGTCTACAAAGCACATGTAGACTGGTTGGGCAAACTCCCACATACCCTCGAGTACCCTTGCAAGGGTGTAGAGCTGGTCCAGTGTTCCGCGACCGGGACGAAAACCACATTGCAGCTCCTCTAACCGAGGTTCGACTAACGGTCGTACCCTTCTCTCCAGCACCCTGGAGTAGACTTTCCCAGGAAGGCTGAGGAGTGTGATCCCCCTATAGTTGGAACACACCCTCCGGTCACCCTTTTTAAAAATGGGGACCACCACCCCGGTCTGCCAGTCCAGAGGTACTGTTCCTGACTTCCATGCAATGTTGTAGAGGCGTGTCAACCAACACAGTCCCCCAACATCCAGGGCCTTGAGGAATTCAGGGCGAAACTCGTCCACCCCCGGAGCCTTGCCATTGGGGAGTGTTTTAACTAACCCAATTACCTCAGCCTCGGTTATAGAACTGTCCACACACGTATCCTCAGACACTGCTTCCTCTACGGAAGGTATGTAAATGGGATTGAGAAGGGCCTCAAAGTATTCCTTCCACCGACCAACTATATCCTCAGTCGAGGTCAGCAAGCCCCCGTCTGCACTGTAAACAGTGTGAACTGGGGGCTGCTTCCCCTTTCTGAGGTGTCGGACGGTTTGCCAGAACCTCTTCGAGGCCGACTGAAAGTCGTGCTCAATAGCCTCAACGAACTCCTCCCACACCCGAGTTTTTTCCTCGACCACCGCCGAAGCCGCGTGCCGCTTGGCCTGCCGGTACCTGTCAGCTGCTTCGGGAGCCCCGCAAGCCATCCATGCTTGATAGGACTCCTTCTTTAGCTTGACAGCAGCCCTAACCCCCGGTGTCCACCATCGGGTTCGGGGCTTGGCACCACGACTGGCACCGACCACCTTGCGGCCCCAACTAGGGCTGGCAGAATATGGCCCATTCTGACTCAATATCCCGGTCCTCCCTTGAAATGCAGGCGAAGCTCTGCTGGAGATGAAAGCTGAAGACTCGACGAACGGGAGACTCTGCCAGACGTTCCCAGCACACCCTCACTACGCGTTCCTTCCCCGCCATCTAATCCAACTCATCACCAGGTGTGGTCAGTTGACAGCTCAGCCCCTCTCTTCACCTGCGTGTCCAGAACATGCGGACGCAGGTCTGAAGATACAACCACAAAGTCGATCATAGACCTGCGACCTAGGGTGTCCTGGTGCCAAGTGCACTTATGGACATCCTTATGTTCGAACATGGTGTTTGTTATGGACAAACTGTGATTCGCACAGAGGTCCAGCAACAACACAGCACACGGGTTCAGATCAGGGAGGCCGTTCCTTCCAACCAAGCCCCTCCAAGTCACACTGTCATTGCCCACATGGGCGTTGAAGTCTCCCAGTAGAACTATGGAGTCACCAGCTGGGGTGCTCTCCAGAACCCCTTTGATAGACTCCAAGAAGGCTGGTTACTCTAAATTGCTGTTCGGCGCCTACGCACAAGCCACAAGTCAGGACCCTTTCCCCAGCCCAAAGGCGTGGGCAAATACCCTTCTTGTTCACCAGGGATGACTCCAGCACAGAGGCACCAAGCCGGGGGGCTATTAATAAGCCCACACCAGCTCGCCGCCTCACCCCTGCGAGCCCCTTCCCCTAGGCCTGGCTCAAGGGTGAAGCCCTGGTGTCTCACGTCCAGGCGAGGTGCGGTCACTCCTCTTGATATTCTTCATCATTAGGGTCTTCTAAATCACTATTAGTCTGGCCCCTCACCTAGAATCTGTTTGTCTTGGGAGACCCTACCAGGGGCATAAAGCCCCCGACAACATAGCTCCGAGGATCACTCGGGCACTCAAACCCCTCCACCACAATAAGGTGGTGATTCACAGAGGAGCTGACACTGACTAATGAAAAGAATATCTATGTTTCATTTATATCATCCATCCATTGTCTATGACGCTTATCCTCACTAGGATCACGGGGGTATGCTGGAGCCTCTACCAGCTGACTTCGGGACTGGTCGCCAGCCAAACTCAGGGTACATATAAACCAACAATCATTCACACTTACATTCATACCTAATGGACAATTTAGAGTGGCCAATGAAGCTAACATGCATGTTTTTGGAATGTGGGAGGAAACCGAAGTACCCAGGAAAAACCCACGCACGCACGGGGAGAACATGCAAACTCCACATAGAGATGGCCAATGAAGATTCGAACTCTGAACCTCCTGACTGTGAAGCCAACATTCTACCCATTCATGCTATCACCCATTCCATTCCAAACAATATTAGAAAGTAACTATCTATTCAAGTCGATTTCCCATACGGACAATGAAGACAATGTTTCGAACCCAGAACTTCCAGATTTCCTGAATGTGTGACCAACATGCTAAACACACGGCCTCATTTCTATTGTATAGAAAAGAAATGGTTACTAAAATGTGAGAGTTGTGCTCAAATGCTTTAGGTCTTGGATATGGCTGAAAGGGTGTCTGCAAGAGCAGCCATCACCAAATGCCAGACCTTGGTCTGGATCCAGACCCAATGATGGCCCCTTACTAAGCCATAACCAGTTAAAGCGAATGGTAAATATCATAACAACATGTAATTATACTTGAGGAAAGATCGCAACAGTAGTTCGGTGGCATAATTACTTTATTATTATGGTTACATGAGAGCAAACGCGATGACGTCGCTCAAAATGATCCACCCAGGTCTGATGTGAGAGCGCGGAAAAACCAAACCGTTGCTCAGATGACAAATGCACAACGGTAGTAATACATTCATTTATAGCACAGCAACGTGCAAATGAGTGTTTGCTAAGGATTGTGTGGATATTGGAGCAAATCTCCTGGAGCATCTTTCACCGGCGAAAGAGTTTTGCAGGAGTGCTTCTGCTGCAGAGACGTTACTCAGAGGTAAACAAAAAGACGAATTGTGTGACAAATTCAGGCAATGTCAGCTACAACAACAAGAAAATGTGAAACTTTAAGGGGGTGCAGTGTTGCGGCCTCTCTGTTCGAGAGACACTTCTTAAATTGTTATTATATAATATTTTTTCAGAGAAACTGATCATTTAAAAATAAGCCTCTTGTGTTCATTAATTGCGTGTCAAACTTTTTATTATTTATATATTGCTTCCTTTAAAATGCAATTTGGGTGCCAAAATAAGGGGCGACGTGTGGTGCAGGGTTTCATTATTACATTTGATGTTCATATAAGTCTGTTGAATGCAGTTTAAGGCAAAAAAGGTCCTTATTCAGTTTTAATGGCAGACCCCTCTGCAAGAGCCTGGAAGCGTTTAGATGACATTAGCAGCTCTTAGTCTACCGTGTCATTCAACCGGTGGGGAACGGAGCCATCATGATATTCCACATTTGGAAGGTAATAAGGCTGCTGGTGGTTGAGTGACAGCAGGAGGCTGAACGCTTTAGGGCATTCTCACAATCAAGGTCCTCCTCATTATCCGTTCTCCTCGCAGAGGTTCTACCCTTCATCCCATTTACACTATCCAAAAGAGAGTATAATGCAGACAGTAGATTTATTTTCATGGTTAAAACGCAAAATATAGAGACCAGTCCAAATTCCTGAAGAACATTCTTAAGCTGATTTAAACACAAGTGGTCTTCAGACGTGGAAAGTGAATAATTAAGCATTCTTCAGGGAACCATATTATTTAGGTCATTAAAAAAATCTGATATTTCGAGATTAAAAAACGTAATTATACGAGAAAAAAAGTTATAATTTTACAAGAATAAAGAATATGACCTTTGACCAAGGGCACACAAGTCTTTAAAGCTGTCTCAGGCAATGCATGTTATGACAGAGTATTAAAATAATCTGAGCTTTTGATAATAAAGTTGTACATTTTTGACAATCAAGTCATTTACATTTACCAAAAAAAGCTTGTAATATTATGAGAGTAACGTTGTAACTTTACAAGCACAAAAGTCGTAACTTGATGTCACTGACGGCAAAAAAGATGAGAGCAACACTTTGAAAACCCATCAGATCTAAACGGGGGGGAAATGACCTTGAATATGTTTCCTGATAATAAGTAGGTGATGTAGTAGTAAGAAAATGATGCCACATAATTTGATAGAAATGAAAATGATCACCCTATAGAGGGAGGAAATCAAAGACACCCCAAAAATGAAAGTGAAAAAATGATGCAGCAGACTGGTCCATTTTGCCAAAATGTCCTTGTAGCAACTCCAAATGATTCTCCGTATGTTGTGTGGCCCCCACGTGCTTGTACGCATGCCTGACTATGTCAGGGCATGCTACTAATGAGACCACGGACGGTGTCCTGGGGGATCTCCTCCAGGTCTGTACCAGGGCATCACTGAGCTCCTGGACAGTCTGAGGAGCAACCTGGTGGCGCCGGATGGACCTAAACATAATGCCCCAGAGGTGTTCTATTAGGTTTAGGTCAGGTGAACGTGGGGGGCCAGTCAATGGTATCCCACTGCACCAGCGTAGGTTCTGACAAGTGGTCCGAGGATTTCATCCCGATACCTAATAGCAGTCCGGGTGCCATTATCTAACCTGTCCTATCGGTATCTGCTCCTTTGTGCAGGGTGGGTGTCTTTGATTTCCCCCCTCTATGGGGTGATCTTTCATTTCTATTAATTTATGCGGCATCATTTTGTTCCTAATACATCACCTAACCCCCCGTTTAGATCTGATGTGTTTCCAAAGTGTTCCTCTCATTTTTTTGAGCAGTGTATTTACACTTGCACGCATTTTGTCGACGCATTAAACTGCAATTTGTTGTGGCAGCGCCAGTAATTTAGATGGTATGCAAAAAAGGTTGAAAACTAGTTTACCCACTGTTTACACACTGAGTACATACTTTGTTTATGTAAGCCTAAGTCAATCACTGTTTACATCTGGTTTATGCGCTGGACACGCGCAGGACACGCATTCTTCCAGCATGGGTATGCGTGGGACACGCTGAAACACGCTTCGATACGCACCATCCGCATTGTTTAGGCACAGGTTGCGGCACAAGGGAGGCGTGCCGCAGCCATCCTAACCAGGTGCCCGAGCCACCTCATCTGGCTACTCTCAATGTGGAGGAGGAGAGGTTCTACTCCGAGTCCCTCCAGGATGACAGTGCAGCCACCCTGCGGAGAAAACTAATTTCGGACGCTTGTAGCCGCGTTCTTGTCCTTTCAGTTACTACCCAAAGCTCATGACCATTACAAAAATGTATGCACTGGCATGCAGTCCTTCTGCACATATTTCACATCATTTAGACCAATTTAGCCATTTGCACACAAAAATCGTGGACTACTGCGCAGGCAGATGCTTGCGAGTGTAAACTAGGCTTCGGGAATATTAGCATTCTTATGGGAATGACGTTCCCGGTTGCCCAACAAATATCATCAACGTTCTCTTGTGGATTATGCTTCTGAAAATAGTCTGCACAAAAGTGCTCACTGCTCCAAGGAACATTTACTACCATCTAGTGCCATTTCGGGACTAAGAATGTCTGGTCTGATCAATCAAAGTCCTCCAGGGAATCATATTTCCCTGCTCATGTGGTGCGGAAAATATCAGAGTTCTTGTGGGAATAGTGTTCTTCTCCCCCAGTACATTTCCCTGTTACAGTACCAGGCACCTGACTGGTAAATTCCAGATGACTTTCAACTTCAGTTGCAAAGACAAATGCCGAAAGTACAGACAAATACACAAAGGTCAGGTGATCCGGCAAAAAGTAATGAGCCAATGGTTAATGTGGCCGCTCAGGACTTCAGCCAGTGTCTTTCACATGCGGGCTAAAAATAGATGAAGACACCGTCAGTGTGAAACCCCGTGGCTGTGTATTTAAGAATTAAGAATTATTCTTGTTTTAATAGTAACGGTGCACCCAGAGAACAATGGGTAATGAGTGATTCTCCAAAGCTTGTGCAATACTGGATGAAAAGATTCCCACTCTTTCCAGTATTGCATCTACATCCCAGCAAATATATCGAAAGGACTGAATAACCAAAACGTCGTCTGCGTCATCTTCGCTGTACAAAATAACATTTCATTGTTATCGTATGTCCGCAGACACTCTGATGACTCAACTTGTTTACAATCTTCGCTAAAGTCTCTGCTCTGCTTCGTCATACTCCTTTTCAGGCATGTTGAATTGTGCATGTTTAAACATATGATGTACGGTAATCCCTCGTTTGTCGCTGTTAAATGGTTCCCGACCCGATAGCAATAGGTGAATTTCCGTCAAGTATGATTCAATATTAATAAATTGAATATTTTCATAGTTGGAGCACTCTGTTTAAGACCTATTAAGATTTTAAGAATTGTTACCATTATTAGAGCCTTCTACACATGAAATAACACCCCTATAGTCACCTTTACACTCCCTGCCTTAATCTTAATCTTCATAAACTTTTTCTGTGCTTGTTTTTTCCATTTTGTTGTTGATTTTCCTGTTTTGTCTTTTCCATTTGCTTTTTCTCATTCGCAACCTGACGAGAAAAAGCAAAATCTATAGAAGGTACCGCCCCCAGCCTCGTGTATTTTAATAAATGCCTGCTGGACGTGTGAACAGGAAGTGACAGAGTTGAGAGTTCAGTTCAGAGTTGAGATTTAGCTGCAGAACCAAAAAAAACGCTCGGTCATTATGGGTGCAGAGAAGTTTGAAAAACTACCTGGGTTGATCTGACAAATCTTGCGTAAAATTTGACGGAATGTAGGATTACTACAGCTTCTGACCCGATTTGATACCAGAACAGTCATCTCTAATAAAAATCCCAATAAAAACACAGGCTTCTGTTGTGACCGCTACCTACGTAAGGCTCAACCACATCTCTGAACGCCTGACCACACTTCCTGTCCGCCTCTCACCCAAGTAACATACATGAGTTTACATTTTCAATGACCTATTTACTCTTATTATGTCTACAGTATTGGGTAACACGGGTGTAAAAGTGGGGTGTTATTTTAACGTTTAGAGGGCTCTTGTATTGCTATAAGCCATATTTAAAACCTTGTAAACAGGTTTCTATTCTTCACAAAAACACAGGATTTCTAGATATGGAATCCTACCATATGGAAAGTCACTTATAACCGCGATAAACAAGATATTACTGTATATCATCTTGTCATTTGTGCTATAAGTGACCATACTTCACATATTAATTCTTTATCTATGAGTTTAGACTGAGATTGCACAATGTTGTGATGATAACTTTGTTTAATGTTGACAGTAGAACTCAATTCAACTCAGTAGAACTCAACTCAACAACTTAAATGATCTAATCCAGGGGTGTCCAAAGTGCAGCCTGGCTGTATGTTATTGGCCCGTGACAGAAGAACTAAAAAAAAACAAAAAGAAAAATGGAAAAATATGAAGTAATTTTACAAAATCAGTGAAAATATTGAGAGAAAAAAATCTGTATATCATAAAAAGTACCTAAATATGTTTTGTTTTGATTTTTTAAAGTCGTAATATAATAAACTAACAAAACAAAAAATGAAGTTGTAATTTTTGGAAAATGAGTTTGGGGAATAATATAAAATAAAAATTAAGCGAAAATATGAAGAGAAAAAAGTCATAATTACAAGAAGAACATTTATAAGAATAAAATCAGGAACATTACATTGGTGCTAAAGTTATAATATTAAGGGAATAAAGCCATAAGATTTTAAAAATTAACCAAAAAAAGATTATTTAAAAATGTAGTTGAAATGTTTGGAAAAAAACAGCAGCAAAAATGGGTAAAAAAAAAAAGAACAAAGGTTAAAGTTCATACTAATAATATCAAAAGAAATATCGGCCCTTGCATCATTCCATTTTTCACCGTGTGGCCCTCACTGGAAAGTTTGGACACCCCTGATCTAATCTAATGACCAAACACAATCAACACAACAATAAGGATAAATATCTAGCTATGCATACGGCACAAACTTGGAGAAATGTAACTTCAGTGACGGCTCTTATCGCTTACCTCAAAATCATATTCCCATTTGCCAACATACTGGGTGAAAGAAGACAACACAGCTGCTCAAGTTACTGTAACTGTGCAAGCCAAGCGGCTGCTTCAAAAAGTGCCAAACAGCTCCATCTAGTGGTGCTGCTTTTTGCAATGAACTATCCTTAAGACACATTTTTAGCCTCCAGTAAGGAATAAAGGAAAAGGATCCACCGTCTTACCTTGGCGTCATACTCAAACATCTGATTGCCCTTCATGTGGTGACACTTGAGCATGAGGACAGGACCGTTGAGGTTGGAAACGTCCAAACAGAGGTCATCCGTCCGGATTTCTTTGTCCGCCGTGTATGAGAAGACCTGAAACCGAGATGCGTCCGTCACTTTAAAACGGATGCAAGTTTTGTTCTTGCTGGGATTGTAACTTTCTGCAGACTTTTGAACTGGCCGAGTTTGACAATCCAACACGCATTTTTCTCCTCACCTGGTTTCCGCCTATGCCGTGGCAGTTGAAAAAGCCGACTTTGTCGTTCTCCTTTCGTCCCATGTTGTCTAAACATTGGTTGGTCTCCACGTTCCTGATCTACCGAAGTTGAAACACATTTACAAGTTCAACCAACTACAGGGTACCCAACATGAACATGAGATTGACATATACAGTACATAGTACAGGAGAAGGCACGCTCAATGAAAATAATGATATATGATGTATACTATAAATGTCTTTCTTTTTTATTATTCTAAATATGCCTTTGCTGTAAATACTGTTCAGACAAGTTGGAAACAACCCTCAATAGAATGTAGCAAAAATTAATGCCACCGATAGGCAAATTTCTGGTGTTGACATTTAGTTTTGCAATTACTTCCATCCTGCAGTCAGACCTTGCAGACTGAACAGACACTTAACTTGAACTCGGAGCGTCAACATTTTTTCATCATTCCCACAAGAATCAATACTGTGAAGCCTTTCACATCAATGATATTTTATGGTGACTGGCGACCAGTCCAGGGTGTACCCCGACTGGCGCCCGAAGTCAGCTGGGATAGGCTCCAGCATACCCGCGACCCTAATGAGTGTAAGCGGCATAGAAAATGGATGGATTGGCATCATAGTTTAGTCTTAGTACAGCCTGCACAGGCTGGGTGTGTAATATTAATATTGTATTGAATGTACAGTATATTGTGGCCAACTTAAGTCCCACAAGAGAGAATCGGAGGCACTTTACTTTACCTAAAGGAAAAGGCTGTTAAATGTGGGGCTGAAGCTGGGAGTAGACTATACCTTTATGTTCAACTTTTCCGCCTAACTACAGCTGATATAGTGATGTAAAAATGTGGTCTTTTTTTGTCATTATAGTACAACTTTAGAAAAAAATGTCCCTTTTTCAGAGTATACTGTAGTATTTCCTCACTATATCTCTTATTATTAAGAGTGGCCAAACCTGCCTGTCAAAGCCTGATCCCGTCAGATCTCAGAAGCTAAGCAGGGCAGGGCCTGGTCAGTACTTGGATGGGAGACCTCAGAGGAACACCGGGTGCCACAGTGGGAGGAAACAAACTTTCCTTGTGTCCTTAGGCAAGGCACTTCACCCACATCGCCTAGTATGAAAGTGGTGTGAGTGTCGGTGGTGGTCGGAGGGGCCGATGGCGGACACTGGCAGGCTCGCCTGCCGTCGGTCTTCCCCGGGGCAGCTGTGGCTCCATAGTGGCTTACCATCACCAAGTGTGGCGTGCATGAATAATGACCTCTGTGTAAGCGCTTTGAGAGGCTTTGTAAAGCGCATAACAAGTGTAAGGCATTATTATTATTATTACAACATTATTCTTCTAATATTTTGATATTATTTTCATAAAATTTCCTTCAATGTTTGCTGTTGTTTTTTTTCAGTTTTCCTGTTCAATTGTATTTATAGAATGTCCTGAGGGTCTTTAAAAAAAAACAGCTCGCAAATGCCCCCTGGGCTGCACTTTGGACACCCCTGAGTTAAGCAGTAAATGTTAATATTTCATAACACTCTAACACTGTTTAGGTTTAATGATGACAAAGCATCAAAAGCTCTGTTGCAGCTCAGATTTTAACATAAATTATCCCACAATTGTAAAAATCACTAATGTAATGTAATGCATTAGCAGCACACTAGCCGGTCATCAACACATCAGTAAAACATACGTACATTATAACAATCAACAGTAATTCATTTTATATATTATGTGTTGTGACACATCATATGACAGGAACAACATTGAAATTAAAGCACCAAACGCAAATCCGCCAACCAGTACGAGCCTGGACTGCGTTGTTTTTGGGAGAGGTTGTGTACCAAACAAATATGCACATTAGCATTCAATAAGGTCATCAAATCTCACTCTATGCATTCCCACATAGCATCAGCATTTGGGACAAAATATGAAGTGAAAGACAAGGAGTAAAAATAGAGTATAGTGGAAAAGAAAAAACAAAGTGGGACAAAATGCTGCTCGCAGTAAACATAAAGAAACTGGTGGATTTCTAAACGTACATTATTCGTTGAAAAAAATAATGGCCCATATTTCCAAAACTTTACATAAATGTTGATGTCATTATCATAGGCACATAGCAAATCATTTACCGCAAAAAGATAAACATTAAAACTTATTTCTGTCTGCGATTAAGGGCGATTAATCATGAGTTAACTTTGGACAAAATGCAATTAAATATTTTAATGGATTGGCAGCTCCAGTCAATATATAAGTAGGCTTTTGCTGTGTTTGTGCATTTCATCTTAGCATTACAGAAAAGACTGAGTAGCATTTTCACCCAAGCCTTATAAACCCACCCCGCCATGTACAGCAGCTCTGTGTAAACATGGAGCTTGGAGCACCAACATTCCACTGTTTGTTTATCATACACGAACAATCCTAACACAAAGGGGGAAAACTCATCTGGTTCTTTAAGCTCCTCCTAGGATGCCATTTCTTTCCCAAAGCAAAAAAGTTCTTGGACTACACAACCCGGAAGACACTTTTATCACGTGGTGGATCAAGGTACAAAAAAGCTCATACTTCACCGAGCGAGTAATATCTTCTCGGGATCTGTGAGTCTGGGTAGATGTTCTCCAGATACCAGGAGAACGGTTTGCACTTCAAGGCTTCACGGAGGGCTTTTCGGGCGGAGACGTCGCCGTAGTTCACTCGCATCACTCCTGCAAGCCCAGTTCATACATTATTGGTCAGTAATTGCCTAACTTTATTGACATATACATATCTGACAGTGTCAATCAATGTCAAACATAGGTAGAATACAGCTATGATATTTTCCATAAAAATGTGAGCTCCTTTAGCCAAAGGCATCAGCCTGCAAGATCTTCAGGCAGTGCACACACACGCACTCAAAAACACATTAAGCCTAATGTTTCTCTGCTTCACGAGCACGTGTAGCTCGATCCAAAGAAGGTAATTACACTGAAAAAGCATGGTAAAAAAACAGAATCCATTAAAATGTCTTTACGCATAATTGAGAAAATCTGTCTGTACAGTCGGTACAGGAAACGTGAATCAGTGTATTTCGTTTTTCCAGTCCAGGGTTACAAGGTGAGCTGGAGTCTATCCTGATTGAGTAAGAACGGTGTGGTACACCCTAGTCTGGTCACCAGTCATATACAGGGCACATGTAGATAAACATACACACATATACGGTTGTCCCTCTCTACATTGCAGTTCGAACATCGCCCCTCACTCAAATGCTGTTTTTAAAAATAAATGAATTCATAAATCATGGACTGCTGCCCATTATTAGTCAAGAATATGCATATTTTAGCAAACTGTACAAACGTTCTGCAGAAGTTAAGAATTTTCAAGCATAAAAATGGCTACATGCACTAAAATACAAATACAATATAAGCCATTAAGACGACAACTTGTGAATGTAGTATTCTACGTTGGCCACTAGGAGTCAATTAGTGTAACTGTTCGGTGAGACCACCACCGAAGCACCAGACTTGAGCAACTGGCTTTTACTGCGGGTCAATTCGATCCAGACCACACCAGTAGTCATCACATGGCACTTTACACATGAAGCTCACAGAGAGCAAAACTGAAACCGCACACGACCTTGGACTGAGGGACATGGGGCGGCCGTCTGTCTCAACCGGTTGGGCTGAGATATAAAAATAGTAGAGAAATGCAAGGCTTGGTAGACCAAGCCAGAAGTCTTAGTCTTAGACCAAGGAACATAGTGAAGTGTCTCCGATACATATCAGTATATGAAGGGTCCATTCTAACTGTATGCTAGAACAAAGAAGTGGGTTTTGAGATGATCCCGGATTGAGTCGGGGAGATGATTCCATAACTGAGTGGCCTGGTAACTAAAAGGTCTACTTTCCATTCTACTTCTGAAGATTCCAGGAGTGACAAGTAATTGTAAATTTTGTGATTGCAGTGTTCTACTGGGATGATAGGGTTCTAGATAGGGTTCTAGAAGATATGTAGGTGCCTGATCGTGTAGCGCTTTATGTGTAAGAAGGAGAATCTTAAAGTCAACTCTAAATTGTACTGGTAACCAGTGCAATACCGGTGAGATATGAGCTCTTCTTCTGGTTCCATTTAACCTCCTGCGGCAGAACTTTGGACTAACTGAAAGATCTTTAAAGATTTCTTAGGGCAGCCTATTAACAGAGAGTTCTTCTGTTCTTGACACTTGTTGTATTTGAGAATTAGAGATGACACCAAGCTTTCTGACTATATCGTGGGGGGTGCGCGCAAGACCATCTAGGGCAGTAATATCATTTGCAAGCTTGTCTGTGAGCTGCTGATCTCCCAACAGGCACAACAACAACATAAGAATAATAATCATCAGAATAACAACTCGGGTTAATGTTGCGGCCGTAGCCCACAACAACCAAACTGTCCTGTCCGCCATCGATTCAGCTCCCCTGCAAGGTAAACTATCTTAAATGGCTTGTTTTCTCTGATTAAATCTACTATATTGGGTAACACAAATATAAAGGTGAGTTTATGGGTGTTATTTTATGTCTAGTTGACTGTAACAATGTACAAAACTACTTATCTAGAAGCAGGTTTTCTATACTGTCAGTACAAAAATAATTCTTTGCCAAATCATTCTTTCGTTGAGTCTGGAACCAATCAACTGCGATAACAAGGGCTTTACACCTATAGACATTTTAGTCTCCAATTAATCTAATATACAAATACAAGTCATGTTTTTGCACTATAGAGGGAAAATGGAGTACCCAAAGTAAGCTCAGAGTAGCACAGAAATAACATGCAAACTCTGACAAAACTGACAATCGAACCTAGAACCATCTGTCTATGAGGCAGTCACTTTAATCATGGAAAATTAAGTTTCAAGTCAGATAAAAGCAACAAAAGCCACGTTTTCTCCGCTTGGCTTCCCACTGCCATTCCCTCTATCTGCATTTGTTCTGAGCCTCACATGTTGCACATGATGAATAGCCTCTTTGATCTTGAAATCACCGGCGCAGAGCAGGGAAAAGGAAGGAGATGTACCTTTAATAGCATCCCGAGACGCCTCTCCCAAACTCGCACGCCGTATTCCCATATTATTCTCCCTAAAGCCTCACGGTGACATGCTAGCGAGTGAGGCGGGTCAAGCTGTACGGAAACGCTCATCCATCACGGCACCTCCATCTAAACCTGCCCGTGCAGCATCCTGCTAGGGTGAAGCAGAAGGCCACAATTTGTTCTGTAAAAATCCGCAGATTACACATAATCCCTTGAAGGTTGGCAGGTATCTAAAACATTTAACCGCAGACTTCCGGGGGAGCCTAGCTGGAGGCTATTCACATTACCAAGTGGGCAGTGCTCAGTCTGCACGGTCGCATTCCTCTTGTGTGTCTGTAGGTGGCTGCGCTGTGCTGTGTCTGGGCATATTGTTACCAGACATGGTTGTTTGCTGCAACAGACCTCATGATAACCCCTATTTGTGACATCACATTAATCTGCAATACAAGCAAAAGCGGGCCACCTGCAAGAGCTATATCAAATAATATGCCTTAATGAATACAAGACCCAGTTTTTATTGACAATGTGTGAAAGGTGTAATTCAAACGTTTATATGTTGTTGCCTTAGTTTGTGAAGTAGAACTGCACTGCATCATACTAGAAGGCATTTATTCATTCATTTTTCTATACCGCTTATCCTCATTAGGGTCGCGGGTATGTTGGAGCCTATCCCAGCTGACTTTGGGCGGGAGGCGAAGTGCACCCTTGAGGGTCGATAGTCAATCGCAGGGCACATATAGACAAAGAAAGACATACAACCAGTCACACTCACATTCATACCCATGGACAACTTAGAGTCGCCAATGAAGCTAACATGCACGTTTTGGGAATGTGGGAGGAAAGCGGAGTACCCGGACAAAACCCACGCTCGCACGGGGAGAACATGCAAACTCAGATTCCCAACGGACAATTGAACCCAGAACCTCCTGACTGTGAGGCCAACATGCTACCCATTCGGCCACCGTGCGGCCCCAGAAGGCATTTAATTATGATTATATATATATTAGAAACAGCTCTTTGTATGATGTAGTGCACTGCTGCAAACTACATCCATTATATGAGTCTCTGACAGTGTCAATCTAGACAGAAAAGTAGGAAGCACTCGGCGGTCGGCACCTGGTGATATGACGTAAAAAAAATCTTTGAAGTCATCCATCCAGACTTCTGCAAGCCGCCGGTTGTTCTTGTTGATAACTTGGCCCGTTCCACCGGGGAAACTGTAAGGAGTAGCCTTGCGGAAAACGTGGCCAACGTGGGAACATGTGACAATCTCCAGGGAGCCGCCACACTGCCAGATCTGCACAGAAGTAAGAACAGCGTAGATTAAATAATTTAATTCTATCATGCACCAAAATCAGCGCTATGGTTATTATTTATAATAATGTGCATCAAACCATTGGCAGAAGAGTCAAAGCACATTCCTGCCAAAAGAAACTTATCATAAAATCATAACATTTTGTGAATAAAAGAACACAGGTCATCTATCGGGAGGCACCACAACACGGATCAACAGTTGCCATGGAGACGAAGACTCTGAGAGTCCAATCTTTGCCACTAAGAAAAGAACTCCATCTCCTTGTGATTGAGATTCTCATTAGAGACATCCAAGAGCAGTGTGTCATCAGCATAGTAGTAATGGTGAACGTCCCATAAATTCAAAGAAGGCGCTGCCAAGTTTTTTTGCACCCCTTCCCCCCGGCCCTCCCTTTATTAAAATCGATCGGAAACACGCTGCAGTAACAAAAAGGCAAGACAAAGCACAAATGGCATTTTGATGTAGTCTGCATAATGGGCAGAAGATGGGCTTTCATTCACATTCAGTGTCAGCAGGTTAAACAGATGGCCCAACTGAACCATCCCTGAACAATGCTTCCTTAGAACTTGGCACTGGTCAACATTTGTTGTCAAATGACGTGTGTATTCAGTGATACGTGTGGTAAAACGTATTGTAACTCACTCTGAAAGACATCTCCAGGTTCTCTCCGCCCCAGATATCCATCCCTGGATCGTAGCTTCCGATTTCTTCAAAGTATGTTTTGTCTATAGAAAACAGCCCTCCTGCCATGGTGGGGGTCCTGCAGATACAGAACAAACAATATAATATCTACTACTGTATTATTCATGGACAATAACAATGCTGGGAGGAAAAAAAGCCTTAGATACAGAAGTAATTACACACAACAAAAATAGAAATGCAACATTTTTGTTTTTGCTCCCATCTTTCATGAACTGAACTATGGACTACTAGTGGACTATTGAGCAGACGAAATAAAAGCCGCACGCACTAAACTAAAACAAAAATAGTTTTACATATACAATGTTACACGGAAATATTTTTTTAAACCTTTAATGAAATAAATATTTTGGGGGTTTTTTTTCCAAACAGTGCAGAAGAGTGTGTGTAACATGGCTGGCTAAAAAGTAGCGTACCAGCAAATCCATTCCTCAACTTCTTCAGTGTCGAAATTGAACCACTGCATAATTCCTTCGTCACACAGTTTGCCAATCTCTCTCAGTGTACTTTTATCTTGAAACAAATTAGCCATTGAGCTCGTGCTATCCTCTTCATCACGCAGTAGTCCAGCCTTTCGAAACCCATTGGTGAGAATGGAGATACAGTGTATATATATATATATATATATATATATATATATACACACACACACACACACACACATTTGCCGGATGCATGACGCTACCTGGTAAAAGCAATGTCAATACATGAACTAGTAACTAGGCCCATCCAGCCTATAAGCAACTTCTGTCAGCAGCTTCGAAATGGACTCCATCGTGCAAGAGGTTCACACCCAGTATGTGCATGGTGGCGTGATTGTGACGTTACCTCCTGTCCGTTACCCGCTTCCATTTAAACCACATTTAAACATAGCTACTACATAATCACTGCAAGCAGGAATCGTGTTATCTGTTATTGAGAAGAAGGACCTGGCCACAGCAAAGGCTGCCGGTTCGTTTGTGTGTTGACATTGCTTTTACCAGTTAGCGTCAGGCATCCGGTAAATCCAAATGGAAAAGAAAAGACAAAAGAGGAAAATCAATCAATCAATGCGTATATGTTTGTATTATTCATTCATTCATTCATTCATTCATTTTCTCTACCGCTTATCCTCATTAGGGTAACGGGGATGCTGGAGCCTATCCCAGCTGGCTTTGGGCGAGAGGCGGGGTACACCCTGGACTGGTCGCCAGTCAATCGCAGGGCATGTTTGTATTATTGATTCCCTTTATATTTCCACATGTATTTCCGTTTAATTTTGGCACTCCCGTGATTCCATAGTTATATACATTATGCACATTAATATAGAACTACAACAAATGTGCTCATATAACAAGAGTGCACAAATGACTATGTCAATTCAGCTTGCATCATGAGAGACAGTTAGTGATCTATTTTCATCTTTTGAGTGGTGAAATTAACTGTGGTTCTCACATCAAGCCATGTCTCCCAAAAGCGAAGTCAGTCACACTATCCCAAGCTTCACATCAAAGAGAAACATTGTGCGTACTTGACAGGAAGTGTTCTATCACCCTTGCGTCGATCCATCTCCCGCTGGGGAACAGGGTACCAGCGAAAATTCAACCTCCAGTTAAATCCCCCGTAGGTCATATCTGAGCCGGCCATGTATTCGAAGGTCTCGTCACTGATGACGTCAATGATGGGACACACTACTGCTGTCCTGGAACAAAACAAACAAACATCATTAATAAGCTTAGGAGTCAGAAAACTATGGGGCAGGCAGTTCACTATAAAAAGTCAAAATTACATCAGCACAATTCCATCAGATTTTAAGAAGTCAATCTGGCTCCCACCTTTCCTCTTTGATGCGGGCCAGCAGGGGTTCCAACCACCCGACAGTACACTCACAGTGGGCGTCCAAGAATGTGATGACCCGACCTCTCGTGGCAGCCGCCCCTCTCAATCTGGCTCGGATGAGACCCGAACGCTGCTCCATCCTCAGGACCTTTACTGGCACCTCCAGAGTCTGCACATAGTCCTCCAACTTTTTACCTAAATAGTCTGAATTACAACAAGTAGGACTTAACAAAGAAATGAAGAAATGAGACCCCTAATCAACCCCAACGGGTGAAATCTTGAATGTCTTTTATATTGTATTGTGCATCTTAAAGCTCCCATATTATACTCTTTTTCAGCTATTTTAAATAAGTTTCAGATTAATTAGTGTATTGGGAGTGTGATACCCAAAGCCTAGCCGTGATGCAAGAATTTAGAGCGTCTCAAAGTGCTTTTAGTGCAACATTTTGTGTGCTTTGAGCTGTGTTTATCCACCAAGCACTGTTATGCACTTTTCCACTTGTTTACACCGCACTTGTCCAACATTAATACCGCAATTTCCGGTGTACATGCCGCTACTTTTTTCTTCAACTTAGAACCCTGTGGCCTGTACAGCCATGCGGGTAATGTTCTCATCTCGTGGCATCTCCGTTACTTCAGAACTACTATTAATTGTTTAGATACACCTGTCCACGTCATAAAAAGGCATACCGGGGGTCTCACTAGTCCTTGAGGAATGGACAGCTCTTTCTTGGGCAGGAGCCAAACACGAGCCATAAGGGAACTCTTGTCAACCCATCGGAATTCGCAGGAGGTTATTGCAGTCTGACTCACGGTGTCATCTTAGAAAAAACACTAAAATCATAACAGAGCAACTAACAAAAGGTATCTAAGACATATACAAGACAAGTGACAGCACGAGTGTAGAATATAAAACGGTTTCTGATGGGTTGATAAGCTCGTAAGTTTTCTCAGAGCTCGTGATTGATGAAGAAAGAGCTATCCGTTCCTCACCATCTCGTGAGCGTCACAATATGCCATTTTATGATGTAAACATCTGCGGAGTTTAGTCCGTTGCAGCCAATATATGTACAAATCTGTTTTTCTCCCTAAATGTAGTGGGTGTGACTTAAATACACCTCAATTTACGGTAGATATATTATACTGCCAGCGGAACACTAAGGTAACTAAGGTAAGTGACATGAATCCAATACTGATACATTGTGCACACAAAATCGGCCTGGAAAACTTTAAACATTGTGTGTATTTCAAATTGCTCATAGCATAAGTAATTTATTTATTTTAAACTTAAAATATTTAGGTTGACAGGTAAGCAGGAGCCTAAATCCGCTGAATACAAACTATGACATTGGTTCACGCTATTACCGTATCAAGATATTATTGTTATCATGAGCCATGCATCGCGTATCGTACAGTATCGTGGGGTAGCCTGAGATTCCCAGTACTACATCCAATACTTATGTGGCCCAGCCCCACCCTGACACTACCTCCAGCGGCCCCCAGGTAAACTGAGTTTGAGACCCTTGCTATAAAGAGTTTGTATTATTTTTGTCAGCCTGTCTTAAGTTTATAATTTTTAAATGCACAGCCATCGACATATGTAACATGTAATTTAGTTTAGTGTAGAAGTCTCTTTTAGCAATGTTATTATATATATTATAATAACATATTATTATATGTTATTTATATTATTAATCATTATTATTAATCTCCCTATGATTTCCATCCATCCATCCATCTTATTTTGTTGTCATTTATCTTCTTTTCCAGCAAATAGTTACAGTCTTGGATGGATAAATTCCTCTATATACGTACCATCATGTAGTCCATCAGACCCAATAAAGTACACTTTCACGTTTCTATACAAAAATCTAATAAAACAAATTGGTTTGTTTACTATTTAGTGAAATGTTATTTTTATTTATACCTGCTTTTTTTCCAAGCAAAAATATGTTAACTCGATCAAAATAAATTTCAATTACAAAAATACTGGAAACCTGCAGCCCTATGTACTGTACTGAAGTTTGGTTCTCGAGACACATAATAATCTTATAACATTATAAAAAATCAATTTGCATAATATGGGACCTTTAACTATGCAGCTACAGTATGTGCTCAGGAGTAAATACTGCTTCCCTGGGGAAAATAATAGCCTTAGAGTAAAACCCTGAGAGTAATTGAGTTAAGTGTTCTTTGTCTTGTTAGCTGGGCTTTGTGACTCATTGAACTTGGTTGAGTACAGGGTCATTCACCAACCTCTGCCACTGAAGTCATCCACTAGGACAATTTCCACAAGTAAGTGCCTAGAAGAGTGCGTGATGACACTGTGGACTGTCCGCAGTAATGTGCTCCAAGCCTCGTTGTGGAACACGATGACTATGCTTGTGTTGGGCAAGTTGTCAGGGTATACCTTGGTCTTACAGCTAGTCAGACACAAAGACATAAGCCAAGGGAAGGTACATGAGTATCATTGGCTACAACAGCACATAATAATACTTTCATCTGTTTAAAATGATGTTCAACCTTGCTTTGGTTTCCAGCAACAGTCTGGTTATGTCCTTCAAAAATGTGACTGCTTGTTGAAAAAGAACCAGAAAGGTATCGTTGGAGATGACCGCAATGTATGCCACCAGACCTATGCCTGTTAAGTCAACTTCAGTTACAAATGGTTAGGGTTTTTTTGGCTCCTATAGTGAGAGTCTTCAGGTGAGCAGCAAACGCAAAACAAAATATGCTCAATTAAGTTTAATTAAGTTTTACGGGGAGTAGGCCGGTGATTCCCAACCACAGTGCTGCAGCCCATTTGTGTGCTGTGAAATACCAACAAGTGTGCCATAGGAAACTATCATTATCATTCCTTATCATTCATTTCACTACTTTTTAAGTTTTATTACTTTATAAACTGAGGTTGGTTCTACGGCTAGGACAATTCTGTTTGTAATGCTGGGCACTCTCTGGGTGAAGGAGCATCACCTGAGATTTCTGAAAGCATGTTTCTTTAAGAAAGAGAGGAGAATGAAAAGATCGGGAGCAACGTGTCCTTGACAGGTTGATGGGTCGTCCATCAGCGGTGACAACGGACACACAACAGCACCTGAATGAATGATGGTGATAGACAATGACTGTGGACAGGCATCCAAGAGTGGCAGTGGGAGGAATCGGAGGGTGAAATACGTGAGCAGAACAGACAGCATTGCTACTCCGGTCCTATCTATTCGGAGTGACAAGACTGACTGACACAACTAGGCCAGAAGGTTGCCCTCCAGCATAAAAACGTTTTTGCCATTCAGCGTCAGCGATTCAGAAATCCTGCAAAGCTGCAGAAAATGGTCAGCACACCGCGGCTGAAATAAACTGACAAGCTGTTGCAATAATTATACGCAAATAGATGCATTTTGCAAAGTGATTTTTATTCTGTTTTAAAGTTACAGGGCTGCCAATTAATCAATAAGAGCAATACAATATACAATAAAAGTGTATGGTTTGTTTCTCACATTCATTGTACTAAATGAAAGTGCTGCTCTGGGGAAGTTCAGTTGGAAATTTTCAACGCGAACTGCACAATGATCATGTCACCAAACAAGGAATATCTCAGCAGCAAGAGATTAGTTCACATCCGGCCCAAATTGCTCCTTTGATTGGCAAGAATAATAAGATTCCTTAGAAAAGAAAGACAGTTGTTTTGCTGAGATGCCTGATACATGTCTGAAACATTTTTTGGAGACTGAATTTTCGATAGGTGTGAGTGTGAATGATTTTTGTCAATATGTGACGGACAGGTGACAACAAAGTCAGAGCAGGAGCTTAGTTTACATGTCTAGCAGTAAGATGAACTTGTTCTCGCACGGCATTGGACTCCACCAAGGTTGCACTTTGTTACTAGTTCTGTTCATATTAATGGCCAAAATCTTGGTGCAGCCAAGATATGGAGGCCATCCAGTTTGGTAGCTTAGGGGATGGTCCAGTAACCGAAGGGGTAGCGGTGTTATGCGTTATATGAAAGGACAGTTCACCCACCCACATGGATGCTCCGCTTCACTGACCAAGATGCTGAGCTACGACCCGAATCTACTCCTGGAAAGCTGTATAGTACAGCTTTTGCTTTAAATTGTACATGTGCCAAATAATTGGGGGGGGTTTCAGGTGCTAGGGCCATGGTTCTCAGTCTGAAAAGAGTAGGTTGTACCCTCCGAACTGGGACTGAAGGTGAAGGAGTTGAAGTGTCTCTGGGTCAGTAAAGGATGGCTCATGAGCCCAGTAGATGGATCAATGCAACGTCCATATTCACAATCACTGTATTTAACTGTGGTGGATCAACCAGTTTGAAACAGCTGAAATGAGTATCAGAATCCAAATCGGAGGCCATGGTTCTCAGTCAGAAAAGAGTGGAATGTACCCACCAGACCGGGACAAAAGTCCTGCTGCGCCAAGTAATTTAGGGCTCCTGTTGGCAAGACAGGAAAGAGTGTGTTGTGAGATAAATAGATGGATCTGTGTGGCATTGGGAAATTATCAGGTTTGAGCAGTTGCCAAAAGAGCAAAATTGCAGATGGGGGGGGGACTGAAAGGAGGTTTTTTTGCAGAGCGTCTGGGTTCATACTTAAAGTGAGGAACAGACACTTCCTCAGATGAACAAGAGAAGGCAGTTGATTTGGGCATCTTTTGCGAATGGCTCCTGGACGTGCCTCTGGTGAACTACCAGGAGGAGATCTTAGGAACACACTAAAGAAAAACTTTTGCAAAATGTGGAAAAGTGAACCTTTCATCTGAGAACATAAAATGGCTGTCCAAAAAAATGATTTTCTGCACCACATTGCGTGGAGTTTTCTCCTCACCTTAGATTCTGTTTACTCGCTCTGCAGCTGGCATGCAACTGAAGTTAGATAACCAGGTTTGAAAACATGCAGTTGAACCACTAAAAGAGGAGGTGGCCAAAGACAGTGTGCTGTGGAAGCTGCCCTTGTGACCAAGATGCATAATGAAAGATTGTTAGCCTAGGTGAAAGATCGCCTGGCTGTTTTTCAATGTGTGTGTTTCAGTGTGTTTTGATTTGTGACATTATAGAGACGGGACACTGTACAATGTAACACAATGATGTTACATCAGGGCACAAATGAAAGTGATCTGATAGAGCGATGTATGCTGTAAGTATAGTATAACCTAATGTGCAAGATGCAGACTATTTACTTAAGGTGAACTACATGCAAACAAACCACTTCATGTGCATTATTAATAGCTGAAGAAACAATAAACAACATGTCACTCACCCATCCAACCTGACATCCGGTAAACTCCTGTTGAGTGCAATCATATCACTGGCCATTAGATTGAACTGGTTTATCTTAAAGAGCTCCTTCATCTTCTCATGGTCCTCCTTGGGGATGTTGACCGCCTTGCCCATCTCACCGGGACCCTTGCGGTTCCGAGATATCACAGCTGAAACACAGCGCAAATGTACGTGCAGCAAACTGACTTTTGATAACAAGAGATTCACTTGGGCAATCCAGCAGGAGCCAATCCAAGAACTGCATCAAAAAGTCTGCCTTCCAAAGACAGTAACGCTCAGCCATTGGTACTTCTGGAGATGATCTGTAAATTGTGTTTCAAGTTCCCCCTATCATGTAGCTAAATAGAGTAACCATAAAGACAGAAATTGTGCAAGCTTCTTGTATTGGATCTCACTGGGCATAGAAATCACATCCACTATTAAAAGCTGGGTTAAGGCCTCACCATCGCAAAATGTGGACATGTCATGCTGTTTTTAACAGCAAAATAAGCTCCTTCCCTGTTACTTGACTTGTGTTGCCAAGACCTCCTTTGTTGCCTACTCTCGGTCAAATTGCAACAAGGCCTTAAACCTGGCACTATTAGCCCAATGTAAATAAATCCTGTGGATTCATGATGTTGCCCCCACTCCATCGCTCTCTAATAATCGGTTATAGCAGAGGCGGTGTTTGCAAGGCAACTCAAATTAGCTTCATGGTCGCAGGTTAAGAGGATCCCCTTCAACCTCTGCCTAATGAAATGTGTGGGTGCCAACTGATTGTCAACCGCAAGGGATTTCTTTTTTACGTGTGCACAAGCTGCAAACTGATGGACATCATTTGAGAGCTGACATAACTGGAAAAACCAACACATAAAATCTATGGGCAGTTTATTGCAACTTTAAGTACCTGAAATACAGTGGCTTGCAGGCGGAACGCAGCTCCTCTGATTTGTTCAGATTTGGAAACTATTCCTCCCATAGGAAACTCATTACTTCTGGCGTGTCCACCACTGGGTCCTCTGTTGTTGACTTGGCTGGGGCTGACCACTAACGTGTGTTCTTTAACATCACTGGTTTTATTCCGAGGCAGACACCAACCCTTACCCTAACCCTAACCCTAACCCTAACCCTAACCCTAACCCTCGGTGCTTACTGTGACGAAGCGCTTGTTATTTTACCTGTCCAACTTTAAACTTAAATCTACCCTTGACTCCATTGCTCCACTTAAAACAAAAAAGGTACAATTAAAATCAACTCTTCCATGGAGAAATAATGAAAAAAACAAGAAAGTTATCCTATGACACTGTTTTTAACCCTCCTGAGTGTTTTGTTTTTACCCGAGGAAACACTGGACAGTTTTGTCCTGGTTAATGCTGAAACCCTTGATAAAGTTTCCTCCGCAGTGAAATCCACCACATGTCTTTTAAATCCAATCCCCACCCCATTTTTTAAAACATTTTATGGATTGCTTTAGAGACGAGCTTTTAAACATGCTAAACTGCTCTCTTCAGACAGGCGTCTTCCCTGCTGCCTTCAAAACAGCTGTGGTGAGGCCTCTGCTGAAGAGGAGCAGTTTGGGCCCCAATGACTTTAATAATTACAACCAGTATCCAGCTTAACGCTGCCTTCGATACAGTAGATCACCCCCTTCTCTTACACAGACTGAGGCACCTGGTGGGCCTCTCTGGAACTGTTCTTAGCTGGTTTACCTCCTATCTCTCAGACAAATTTCATGGTAAGTATGGATACAAGCTCATCAAAGATCCATGAAATTACAAACCGTGTCCCGCGTTATTTTTGAGTCAGAGCTTAGTTTTATTTCACATATTAAGAACATTACAAAAATTGTTTTTTACCATCTCAAGAACAAAGCCAGAGTTCGCCCTATTCTCTCTCGGGGCAACAGTGACACGTAAATGCATGCTTTTATCACCGCTCGTATAGACTACTGTAATGCCCTGCTTTCTGGTCTTCCCAAAAGAGGATTTCTTCTTTACAATTACTATAAAATTTTACACAAAACTGTATTGTATTGCTGTACTGTATTCCTGCGATCTCCACCCCTTGAGGTGACCAAGGGAGGACTGGTTGAGGCCCATATAAAGTGAATTGTAATAGTCTAGCCTTGATGGAGCATGTGTTGCTTTCCAAAAGTCTGCAGGTAGTAAGTATGTCCTGACCTGGTTTAAATGAATTAGTTGAAAAAAGCTGGATTTTCCTATTTAAAATGATGGTCCTTAATAAAGCCAAGGTTTCTTGCAAAAGGGACAGAATGAGGAAAGTGGGCCAATTGCACTGTTCTTTGCCATTACAGTGATCTAAAGTGTTGTGCATGGATGGGAACATAGAACGACTGGTAAATGTCGACTCACACTCCAACCTCACTTGTGAACAAGACTCCGAGATATTTGAACTCCTTCACACTCAGCTGCAAATCACGCCAGACCACACCATCTGCAAATAGCACAGAAGAGATCCTAAGACCCAAACCTGATCTTCTTAACGCCTCGGCTGCACCAACAAAAAGTCATGCTCTATGGAATCATGGAACACCTCTCTCACCGGAGGTCTTTCCTTGACCACCACTGAAGACGTGTGCCGCTTGGCCTCCCGGTACCAGTCAGCTGCTTCAAGAGTGCCACAAGCCATCCTTGCTAGAGAGTACTTCTTTTTAAGAAGTACTCTCGAGGCTCTGGATGTTGAGGGACTGCCTTGGCTGACACGTCTCTTCAACATCTCTTCAATGTTGAATGTCTCTTCAACATTGCATGGAAGTTGGGAACAGTACCTCTGGATTGGCAGACCGGGGTGGTGGTCTGCCTTTGTAAGAAGGGTGACGGCGGGTGTCTTCCTAACTATAGGGGTAACACCCTTTCAGCCACCTATACAAGGGTCCTGGAGGGTACATGGGAGTTTGTACATGTGCTTTATAGACTTGGAAAAGGCATTGTGTCCATTGTGGTTTCCTGTGGGGGATGCTCCGGGAGTACGGGATTGGCAGCGCAGTACCGTGTGTCATTCGACCCATGTACAACTGGAGTGAGAGCCTGGTTTGCATCGCCAGCAGTAAGTTGAGGCTGTTTCTGGTGAACGTTGGCTTCCGCAAAGGCTGCCCATTGTCACCAATTCTGTTTATAACTTTCATGAAAATAATTTGTTGGTGCAGCCGAGGCGTTAAGAAGATCAGGTTTGGGTCTTAGGATCTCTTCTGTGCTATTTGCAGATGGTGTGGTCTGGCGTGATTTGCAGCTGAGTGTGAAGGAGTTCAAATATCTCGGAGTCTTGTTCACAAGTGAGGTTGGAGTGTGAGTCGACATTTACCAGTCGTTCTATGTTCCCATCCTCACCTACGGTCATGACATTTGGGGCATAGCCGAAAGAACAAGATCGCTGATACAAGCGGATGAAAAGGGTTTCTTCTCTTGGGTGGCTGAACTCGCACTAAGAGATAGGACGAGGAGCTTGGTCTTCCAGGCGGAGCTCAAAGTAGAGTTGCTGCTCTTTGACATCAAGAGAAGCCATTTGAGGTGGCTCGGGCATCTAGTCCAGATGCCTCCCGGACAACTCTTTGGTGAGGTGTTCCGGGCATGTTCAGGCGGCAGAAGACCCCGACTAGGACACGCTGGAGGGACTTATGTTTCACAGCTGGCCTGGGGACATGGCGGGCTTCTCCCGGTTGAACTGGAAGAGGAGGCTGGAGACCTCATTAGCATGCAAAATTACGTACCACTGCAGGGACAAAAAAGGATTGAGGTGGCTACATTGTGTTAACTTACTTTTTCCCTGAAACATATTTAGGTCATCAATTAAACCTCTTTTATGCTTCACTGGCAACAATTACATGAATATCTCGGTTTTCATACGCCCTGATTTTTGACAAATTTCTATCACGTATCAATTAAATCTACGTTACGTATCAATTTCATGTCGTACGCTGTCTTGGTTATCGTACAGTGGTCACCAACCTTTATGAGCCTAGTCTGTCCCATATCTGGCCTCTCATGGTGGGACATTTGCAGCACATGTGCACTTACAAGGTCTGTGAAGAAATTCTGCGCATATTGATCAAAACTGCAGCCGCCATGGTTAAATTCAGGTTGTCATTGTTGTCAACAGTGTTCTCTGAACCTCCTCTAGCAATTCTCTAAATCAAAGAAGGTCCGCATTGTTGTGCATCAGTGGGGGGGGTTCTACCTTGGTAATCTCTCTCCCTATTAAACCGTTTGTCAGTGTCTGTGTCAGAGCTACTTGGCAGCTGACAAGGACTAAGAGCACTGTAAGTTCATAGTATATGTCTTAGAGTCAGTGACTTAGTCTGTAGGTACTACAAACATATGATTTTAATGAGTTTTCATTCATTACAATACATTATTATTGTTATTATTTATTATCATTTTTAGGGAGTGTAACAGGAACACAGCCTGCAACCTACAACAATATCAAATGTTTGTATAAAAATGAATGCACTATACTGGAAAAAGGCATATTTCTGTTATTTCTTCCAAATAGTAATTACTTTTTTTAAATGTAATGTTTCATCTGTATACAATATAGTTATTAACATTTACATATGTGCACTGATTACCTTTTTATCTGCAGTCCCTGGCTAGAATAGAAGCTTTTATCAAAATGACTCTGTACTGGGAAACCATTATGACAGAGAACAAAAATTATACCTGACGATAGTTCCATATTATATGAATTCATGGGTCTATTTTAGAAACAATACAATGTACTGTAATGATAGTCTCAGACATTTTGATGATAGTTTGTGTCAGTAGCTGGCAGCTCTGCCTTATTCTAACCTTAAAAGAAGCTTAGAAAGCTGCTTAGAAGCCTGCTTACTGGAGGGCATGTGATGAAATTAACTCGTTAGGAGGGTTAAACCACCAAGCTACTGAAAACCACTCACTTTGGCATTGCCATACAATCCTAATGCATGAGTTGGGTTTCCACAAATTGTGTAAAAATCTTGTTAAATTCTAGCATCTAAGGTTAGATTCCAGCAATTCCAAAGTCTTTTCAAGTTCAACTGAATTTATTATTATCATTATACTATTATTCAATTTATTTTTGTATATTCATATGACTTTATCATATTGTGAATATGCAGTTCAAAAGGAAACTGCACTAAGTGGGAATTGATCCAACGTCAGCTGCAAGAAAGTCAGCTAGATGAACCACTAGACTAGCAGAAGCGCCCAACTCGATTTCCCCTGCAAATCCATTGCTCTGGGCCGGTCATTCCTGGCTTATTCTTCAGAACTCGGACATGACATTCACAAAATAATATATGTGGAAAAATAGCAGCGCTCTGCAGGTTTCACTTGATCAAGCCTGGTAAGGAGTACAGTATATGTCTGATACGCTTGCTGGTTTGTTGTCATCGTTCCTGCATTCTCATCCACACTCCGAAGCCTCCAGAGAAACGACTGCCTGTCTTTCAGCAGAAATGGTTGAGGAAAAGAATGCATGCACTTCCCATTGATTTAATTATTTCCATGAATAGGGGGCCTCTTATAGTCAGGGTCTCCTCACGCTCAAGTCAATACAGTACCTAAGTCTTGAAATCCAAACATTATAAACCTATTAGCTATTAAGGGCTCATTTAGCAGTGTGAAATGCAGTCTAGTTAATGTCAGATCTTAAGGAGCCATGGAAAAGGTCAAGTCGCGTACAAATGACAGACAGTTCACCGCCTATTTAATCCCCATCAAGCTCTCTGTAAGGCTGTGTCGACTCACCGCGTAGGGCAGGAAGCAGCGAGCGTTCCTTCCTGTCATCACATTTGTTACACTCACTGAAGTAGAGCAGCAAAAAGACGTCCACCAGCACCCAGACTAAAGAGGTGGACAGGACCACCTTACAGTAGGCAAACCGCCGCATCAAACTCCAATTCGGTATGCCAGCCAACGGGTGCGTGACGGGAGGGGGCGGTTCTCAAGCCCCAAGCTCTCGAGAGAGCTCGGTCCGTTGTTGAGATATAACTGGTGTGAAGATGGAGCGAAGAAGGAGGACGAGGACTAGGCCGCTTTCAGCAAGATGTATCATTCTGGAGGAGAAACAAGACGCAAAAGACGATAGAAGACGGAATGTTAGACTTTGCCCACTATTTTAACGCATCTCTGTATGTTTACTATGTGTCTTTTACCAGTGTTACCAGTGTTACCAGTGTTCGATACAACTATCAAAAAGAACCATATTGAGCTGAATATGGTTTTGGAAATCAAACATAACATACATATATTTTTCTAATCGTGTTTTTTCTTGGGTTAGCCTGTTGGTCGCACAGCCAGGATTTTTGGAAGACCTGGGTTCGAATCTCCATTGGGCATCTCTTTGTGGAGTTTGCATGTTCTCCCTGTGCGTGCGTGGGCTTCCTCGGGGCACGCTGGTTTCCTCCACGGCCCAAAAACATGCATGTTAGGTTAACTGGCCCATAGGTTTGATTGTGAGTGTGAATGATTGCTTGTCTGCCTGCGACTGACTGGCGACCAGTCCAGGGTGTACTCCGCCCCCGATGTCTTGCTTCACAGAGCACCCCTATCCTAAAATTAGCATCGTAACTGTTGTTTTCTAACTTGGTGAGGTAGAGATTGTGGATTTTGGACACCAAATTTGACTTTGAGCTGAAGTTTGAGACAACCACTGATGCAATCATCAAAAGGGGTCAACAGAAAATCCCCATCCTGAGACAGCTCAGTTCTTTTAATGATTGTCACTCTATTTTACGCAACCTTATTATTATTTTATTGAAATTATTTTTACTTTTTTTTCTTCTACCTGGTCCAATGGGCTGTGAAAAACAAAAAAGGTCTTAACAGCGTTGCCATGGTTCGCTCCAAGATTATTGGAGTTCATCAAAAAGACTTGAGTGAGGGCCAACCAGAGCACATACAGGCCACGCAATTCTGGCCTTCAGGGCGCCGCTATAACATCCCGTGATGCTGAGCGTGGAGCTGGAGCCAGAGGGGATCCACCCTTGGCCCTGCAGATCCATCCACACTTTTGGACTGGAGGCATCTGTTAAGGAGCCTCACCTCACCCACAGGTGACAGAACCTCGGCCTTGTGTGGAAACGTGGCAGGCGCCAGAGGTCACCTGACCTCAGTCTGGCAAGATGCTGGCCACGCAGCTGGACCCGGAAGGAGCCCCTTTTCAAGGCATGGATTCCAGACGTCTGCAGAAAATGGGTGGCAGTGGGGGCTAGGTATGGGTCTAGAATCCGTCAGATTGTCCAACTGGGCAAACTTAAGCTCCCGGAGGCCCACCATGATACCTTCAGGCGCCTCATGGTTACCCCACATATGCTCGTACTGAGCCATTTTTAAAATATTCCGCGGGGGTCATATTTGGATGGTTTATTCTGTTATTAAAATAGTATTTTATTGTGCACCAGCAGGTGGAGATACTCACAGTAACGCCGGCAGAGAGAAGCAAAAGCAACAAAGTATCCGGTGAAGCATTGCACTGGTAAGTACCCTGGCCCTGGTGCTTGAAAAAGTACCATTTTTTTATTAAACCTGCTGGTGGCAAAGTCAATAAGTGAAGGTGTTGGGGAAAATATTGACAATAAATGTTGTCACCTTTGCGTAACTTTATGCTGCTCAATTGGCAGTAATATTTACCTTCCAAAAACAGCAAAGAGTTCTCAGCTCTGCCAGGAAGAGGAGGGGATTAGCGAGTAGGTCCCGTTAAGTCCATAAGGGGGATAGAACGCCCCCCCCCAAACAACCCATTGGATGGCATCTGATTACGTCAGCACGAATATGAACTGATGGTTTGTGCTGCGACGTGGAAGCTGCGCACGTGAGCAAGAAAAGAGATGTCACTTACCCAAGAAAGAGTCGCCTTCCGTCCGCGGGCGGAAAACACACGAAGGAATCCTCAAGCGGACAGCAAGTTGGGAGTCCATCGCGGAAGACGACAGTAAACAAACGCGCGCGGACTCCTTAACGCCGCCTCGCCTTGTGAACCGGCGTGTACTTCTTCCAAAAAACACGATGAACTGAACACAACTCGGCGCGTCGGGGAGGACGCCTGCGAGCCGAGATTCGACGCAATCGAGCAGTTCAAGCTCGCGTGAAGACCCGCTGCTGAGCGGCTCCTATCCGTGACTGTGATTGGCCGAAAGCCACGTCAGTCAGGAAGTGCTCTCGGGAAGGCGGGGCTTGGTTTGGAGGCTGGATCAAGGTTGGACGGGGACAAAAATTAGCATCTCGGCCATTGATGTGCATAAAACACACAAGTCTTTCATAAGGCAGCCATTTTCATTGTTTTCTTCATAATTACCGCTCAATCCTAACATCAATAGCTATGGCATTACATAGAAGTGACACTGCAAAGGATAATTGCACTTTTTGGGAATTTATTGTTTGACATTCTCTTTTCTTTGCATTCTCAAGATATATACAGACAATATTATAAATGTATAATTTATATATAATATTATATACTGTATATGTATGTTAGGTTAATTGGCGACAGGTATGAATGGGAGTGTGAGTGATTGTTTGTCTATATGTGCCCTGCGATTGACTGGCGACCAGTCCAGGGTGTACCCCGCCTCCTGGCCAAAGCCAGCTGGGATAGGCTCCAGCATCCCCGTGACCCTAATGAGGATAAGTGGTACAGAAAATGAATGAAATGGCTAAATAAAATAGAAATACAAATATAAGGAATTCAGAAGACACGTTCAAAATACATATTTTTGAAATGTAGTATTTTATACTGGTCAAGGGTGTCATTAATGTTGGACTATTCAGCCAACATCAAATGGCAGACCTGGGTCCAGATAATCCCGGGTACAGATAATACCACATAATCATGCTTGCGGACCAATTGCCACAGCAGTCTGCGGGAGGAATTAGTTCAATTATTATGGTTGATAATAACTGCACTTATGGTCCATAAGTGCAGTCGAAAAGTGCAGCGAGTGAGGTCTTGCCTTAGGTGGAGGAGTTCAAGTATCTCGGGCTCTTGTTGAAACGGCATTTCTCTGTAGGGTGGCTGGACTCACCCTAAGAGATAGGGTGAGGAGCTCGGCCATCCGGGAGGAGCTCAGAGTAGAGCCGCTGCTCCTTCACATCGAGAGGAGCCAGTTGAGGTGGCTCGGGCATCTAGTCCGGATGCCTCCCGGGCGCCTCCCTGGTGAGGTGTTTAGGGCACGCCCATTTGGGAGAAGGCCCCCGGGNCTGGGAACGCCTCGGTGTCCTCCCGATGGAGCTGGAAGAGGTCGCCGGGGACCGGGAAGTCTGGACTTCCCTACTGAAGCTGCTGCCCCCGCGACCCGGACCCGGATAAGCGGAGGAAAATGGATGGATGGATTATGGTTACGTGGCATCAAACACAGGGACGTCACACAAAATGAGCAAATGAAATTATTTACTTGCTGAGAAGTGAGGGAGAGAACAATGGCTTGCTTAAAAGAAACATTGATAGAAAAAAAATATTATTAAAAAATCTTTGGGCCAGTATATGTTATTTTTCCCAGAATCCGATGCCAAACCCCTGCATCATATGTTCTGAAACTGTAGCACAAAAGCGCAAATGTGAGGAGACCTGACATTTCAGGGGAAGTACGCATCAAAGACTCACGTGAGAGCGCCAAAAATCCTGTCGCTTTAGCCCATCATGAAAAATCGACAAGAGTCACAGCATATTCATTTCCAGCACTGCAACTTGTAAATGAGTGTTCACTAAGGATTGTGTTTATTTTGGAGCAAAACAAACATCTTGCACTGATGGGAGGTGGTAAAGGAAAGCTTCTGCAGGTAAAGGTAACGAAAAAGAGGAACAACAATAACAAGGAAGTTTGAAACTTTAAGATAGCATTTCTGTTAAAGAGACACTTATGAAATTGTTTCTGTTTAATATTATTTTTTCAGAGAAACCGGTGCAGTTTCATATAACTATAAAATAAGCCTTTTTTGTTCATTCAATTTTTTTCTATAGTCAAACCTTTCACAATATATGTGAAGTTTAGTTTTAAATATTTAGTTTTCTTTTAAATGCAACTTTGGTGTCAAGAAAATTGTTGCATTGAAACCAAAAAAGGTGACGTACAGGGTTTTCTTTTATTTAATATTTATATAGGGCCACACGGTGGATGAATGGGTAGCATGTTGGCCTCACAGTCAGAAGGTTCTGGGTTCGAATCTCCGTTGGGCATCTCCGTGTGGAGTTTGCATGTTCTCCCCGTGCGTGCCTGGGTTTTCTCCGGGTACTCCGGGTTCCTCCCACATTTCAAAAGCATGCATGTTAGCTTCATTGGCTGCTCTAAATTGTCCATTAGAGTGTGAATGTTTGTCTATATGTGCCCTGCCATTGACTGGCGACCAGTCTCGCCCAAAGTCTGCTGGGATAGGCTCCAGCATACCTGCGACCCTATTGAGGATAAGCGGCATCGAAAATGAATGAATGAATGAATAATATTTATATAAGCTAGTCTATTTGAAAAAGAGGTCCGAAAAAAATTGCAATAAGGGACCTTACTCAAGACCCTCGGTCTCTATTATGTCTTATTGAGGTATTTTGTCTTTTATTACTACGATATTGGGCAATACGACTGTAAAAGTGACTATAGGGGTGTTATTTCATGTATAGAGTGCTCTAATAATGTTGAAAACCATATTTTGAAGGTCGTAAACTGGTTTTCTGTTATATATATATACACTGTATATGTTTACATATATGTATATATATATATATATACATATATATATATATATACATATTTACTTATCAACCAATTAACCACCACCAATTAACGCTGCCCGTTGTTCCACTGCATAGTAAATTAAGACATCTAGTGGGACACTGTCCAGCGCTCCAGTCACCGCCAGTGCTATTTGTTTACCAGTGTGTGTTATCAGTTGTATTTCCCTGTGGGGTAGAACTGCACTCATGTTTTTTATTTACTTATATGGTTTTATGTTTATAAAAACATTACAAATGATTTGAAAAACAGCATGGCAGGTGCCGTTGAGCCAGCTCTTGTTCTAATGTTCTCCCTCGAGAGTGTTTGATTAAATGCTCATGTTGAACAATGCTGCCATCTGTCGAACTGGACTACATACAGGATAATAGTTTGTACAGTATACAGTGTATGTATTCAACAAATGTAAATATTACACACCTGAACATACCACGCAGTTTTTAAATGAAACTTGTTATTATTACGAGAAGAAAGAAAAATCCGAACCTACACGGCCCTGTGTGGAAAAGTGATTGCCACCCCACCCCTGTTACAACATAACATAAGTGAGATTAATTGAGATGTATCAGTCTTGAAAAATCAATAGAGCCATTTCTAAAGCGTTGAGACTCCAGCAAACAGCGGCTCCAGCCATTATCGACAAATGGCGAAAACATGGTGAACCTTCCCAGGAGTGGCCGGCCAGACATAATTACCCCCAGAGCGCCGTACAATAACATCCAAAGAAGTGCGGTGCTCACTTGGGTCAGTAAGGTCGGGGTTCATGAGCCGCCATAAGAAAGACACGGGGGTACCTGCCTACACACACACACACACTCCGGGTCTCAGTCGGCAGCAGTGCTGGGAGGAGTGCGTGCGTGTGTGTGTGCGTGCGTGCTGTGTCTGCGGGATTCCCGGCGGCCGGGTACGGTGGTATGGCCCCCGTGTCTCGAGGGAGCTCGCGGTGGTGCTGCTCGCTGCATTGGGGGGGTGGCACATCCATGGGCATAAGTGAAAATGTAGGTGTGTGGGTGTATGCGTGTTGGCATGTGTGAATGGGGGAACAGGGGTTGGTGTGGGTACTGGGGCTGGGGTGTGTGAGCACTGGGGGTGGGGTGGACGGGGCCCATGGGCCCTCTAAGGGCGCCTGCCTCTGGCGTCGGGGAAGGCGATGGCCCGCGGCAGTTGTGTCTGGGGCGGCCTGGAGCTCCCAGGGTGTTGAGTATGGCCTTTGCTTTGGGAGGTTCGGTGGCTTCTGGGCCCGGGGGATCGGGGGCGGTTGTCCTGCCTGCCCCCAACTCGTCTACCTTAACACCAGAACACATTTATAGCAAAACTCACTAGCACAAGCCTTATGTATGCTTTATTTTCTTTTATAATGTTTACTATATTGGGTAATTGAAATTTCATGTGTAGAATGCTCTAATAATGTTAAAAGCTGTATTTAGAAGGTCCTAAATAGCTTATCTATGCTCTAACTACAAAAATATTCCATTCATAAATAACGAGTCCTACTTTGAGGAAATTCACGGACCGCGGCAACTGGGTGGATTGGCCAGTAGTAGTACCACCTGGGAGTTTTCCCAGTGGGGCCACCAAAATTGGGCCGATGGACGGCAGTTTGTTTCTTTGCTGCTGAGCCTTACAATAGGTGAAGGTGAAGCCTGTTTCCCTTTAGTCCGGAGTCCGGGCTCATCTGCCACTGTAAGTTGGAGTAACTGTAGGTTAGGTTCGATTTTAATATCATATGTTTTTATTGGAATGACATTTACATCGGTGCCTGTTCCGTCAGGGTTTGTAGTTTATTGTCCGTTCCAGTTTCACATTATACACTTGACAACGGATAACTGTTGGAATCATTTGTCACCGATTCTGTTCATTACTTTTATGGACAGAGTTTGTAGGCACAGCAAGGGCGTTAGGGGGTTATGGTTTGTTGGCCGCAGGATCGGGTGTCTTCATTTTCCAGGTAATGTGGTCCTGTCGGCTTCACCGAGCCGTGACTCTCAAATCTCCCCGCATTGGTTAGCAGCCAAGTGTGAAGCGTCCGGGATGGGAATCTGCACCTTTAAGTCCGAGTCCGTGTTCCCTACCAAGGAAAAGGGTGGAGTGCCATCTGCAGGCCGGGGACGAGATCCTGCCCGGAGGAGTTGAAGTACCTTGGGGTCTTGTTCACAAATGAAACGCCAGATCGACAGGCAGATCGGTGCGCCATCTGCAGTGATGCGGACTCCGAATCGGTGGTGAAGAAGGAGCTGAGCCGAAAGGCAAAGCTCTAAATTTACCGGCAATTTACATTCCTACACTCAAATCTGGTGGTGAGCTTTGGTGGCAGGCCGACAGACGGCAGGCCGATACACCAGGGACCCCAGCAGCCCAGAGAACCCGCGTGTGCAATGCTGGGATTGGAACATACCAATATAATGCACCCCTATGGTTGTGTTTTCTTGTGGATGGACATGGTTTTACATCGGAGTGGGGGAAATTAATTCCTCCTCAATGTTTACCTCCGATAGTCTGCGGCTGCACAGACTGTGATTGTTTGGCGTAGTTATTCGTTTCCATTCCATTTTCCTCCGCTTATCCGTTCCAGTTCCTCCGGGAGGACACCAAGGCGTTCCCAGGCCAGCTGTGAGACATAATCCCCCCAACGTGTCCCAGGTCTGCCTCGGGGCCTTCTCCCGGCTGGACATGCCCGGAACGCCTCACCAGGGAGGCATCCGGACTAGATGCCTGAGCCACCTCAGCTGGCACCTCTGGATGTGAAGGAGCTTCTCCCGGATGGCCGAGCTCCTCACCCCAGCCGGCGGCCAAAACTGGCTCTGGTTCAATGAAGCAATTGTTGATCGACCTCCTCTTCGTCATTCTCACAATGTCCCGGAAAAAGCTACACTATCTGTGGACAATCCCAATCCGTGGGATTTATAAACCCAGCACAGTCAGAACTACGGTGCTGGCTCATCTCCTTTGGCCTCCCGGACCTCCGTTTTTGTACCTCCTCGTTACCCGGGATTTTTGGTGGTTACTCTCTGGCCTTTTAGTGTCTGCACGCGTCGTGAGTACGGTTCTGTGATCGCCTCTAGTAAATTAGAGTTGCTATCCCTGCCTGCTGGTTTTTCTCTGCAGTGCCCTTAGTTTGCATTTTTCCCAACCAAGTCCGTACACAAAAACTGGAGGAAGTACAACGGAAAAAACTCTCGGGAAAAGTCTTGGAAAGGTTTCGACATAAACGCCACTTTTTGGATTACCACGTTTTTGTTCCTCCTCGCCTCAGCATCTCGGGGTGTCAGCCTCCTCAGAAACGTGACGCACCGCAATCCGCAAACTCAGAAGAGTTGGGCCAAAATCATGCATTTCCCAGCATGCTTTGTTGTGGTTGACGTGAGCACTTTGGACTGCCTCATGCCGCTTTCCGTACAGACAGGGTGTGGTAGTTAAAGTGCTGCCATTTTAGTCGTGTACAGTTAAACCATTTGTGACTTTGGGTCTGAATCTGGCACCCTCATGAAGAATTGTTGGGAAGTTTGTCCTATAAGTACCAATGTTTCTACTTCTACAATTCCAATTTGAGCTGAAGCCATGTACGCATACTTTTTATTAATTAACTTGCAATATTGAACACAAATAACACATTCATTAATTTTATACTAATTTAATAAAAAAAAAATTAATAATTTCAGGTCAAAATGTGTTATTTTGCATGGTCACATTTGGATAGTTGAAGTTTGAGCACTGATGAATGAATAAGTCATAGTTTTACATATTCCAGCCATCCATCTTTGGTTGGTTGGTCAATTTATTTGATTAATTATTAATATGAATACATCACTTCATACAAGGGACAGTTCCACATGTCCAAAAGGAGTAGGAAGAAGCCAAGTCTATTTAACCCCGCCCCCTGATTTCAATACATTTATGCACTTCCTGCCTTTAGTGGGTTTGAAATGCATAAGTAAGGTAATGTTACGATAGCAGTCGATGTCCTTGGCACGCTAAATAAATGATATAGCAATCGTGATGAGCGATAATCATAGTAAATAATAATAAATAGAATCGAAATAAATAGATGGGAACATTTGTATTCTGGGTGAGTACAGACAATTTGCTCACGAAGGAATGAAGAATTAGTGACCAGGGGTCACCAACGCGGGGCCCGCGGGCTCCTGTTGGCCCCCCCCTCCGCGGCCGCATGAGGTGCCCGCGGGCCTGCTTTTGATTTGGTTTTTCAGTTCCTAATGTGGGAACACTAGAACAGGGGTCGGGAACCTTTTGGGCTAAGAGAGCCATGAAAGCCACGTATTTTCAAATGTATTTCCTTATCATATTTTTTGGACAGTGATTACAACTAAATGTGTGCGTTTTTAGGCAAGTAATTACTTGAATAATTAGTAATTAGTCTCTGAAATGGGTGGATGAAAGTGCTGAGAAGGTTTTATGTTTTGAATGTTATTTTTTGATGTTTTTTTAAATGTGATGTTATCATCATACATTATAAACAATAATTATATATTTAATTGTAATATTAGCACTTTATTCAATCAATCAATAATTCAATTATTATTCAATATTGTAACTTTATGCCATGTTCATTTTTTCCCCAAGCTAATATTCCAAAAAAACTTAATATTGTTTTGTTTGATTCTCATAATATGACGACATTTAATAAATAAAAATGAATTCTATGCTACTAAACTGACATTGTTTTTACTCATTATATTACAAGTTTATTCTCGTAAAATTGTGATTTTTTTTCCTCTTAATATTTTGACTTTCTACTGGTAAAATTACAGCATTTTTTTTGTCATTTCTGTTGTTTGTTTGTTTTCCTTTTTTTCATCTTATCTTGTAATTATGACTTTATTCCTGTAATATTTGGATTTTATTCACCTAATATCACATAACCTTTTCCGCAACCCAATTTTCCAAAAACTTAAAATACAACTTTTTTGTCCCAATATTGTGACTTTATTTTTGTAAAGTTACTGCTCATTTTTCCATTTTTGCTTTTTCCTTAAAGTTTTCTGTTGAATTGTGTTTGTCTGGACGGGCCGCAGGCCAATAAAATACTCCAGCAAGACAGATTGCATGTATTTTAAGAGAAAACTAAATCAAAATAAACAAATGTTAGGGTTTTAAGAAACATCTGAGAGCCATATGTGGTCATGAAAAGGGCCACATTCGCTCCCGAGCCGGGGGTTCCCTACCCCTGCACAAGAAGAAATTTTTCTAGTGCAGGTTTTTCGTTGACAGTAAACCAGCCAATTTGTCTGCGTGAGTAGACATATTATTATTATTATTATTATTATTATTATTATTATTATTATTATTATTATTATTATTGTTATTATTATTATTATTATCTTGAGCCACACTAAATACACCAGAAAGAACATATACTCATAAACAGACAACAATTTGGCTTTTCATAACACTAAAGACATTGACACAATATAAAGCCTGTTATACATTATAATACACAATATTACAATATGCATTATTATTACCAATCTTATTATGTGCCGATACTCATGACAATACCGTCATCATATATCAACATATCAATCGTGCATTATAAGTAATTCTTGGATTTGCTGTACACTATGTATTCTTTTTCTAAAGTGAAATAAGTAATTCCATTTTTGAAGTAAGTCAAAACAAAATGCAGTATGAGATCTGTGGTCGCCCCACATGGGGACGCTGTTGCAGTGTTGTCCCGCACCCGCGCGCACACGCACACACGCGCACCCACGCACACTCCCTTTGGCGCCTATTTAAAGGCGGGCGGCTCCTGCAGGATGTGGTTGTCTCCCTCGGTGCTCCGTTGCGCTCCCCAAACTGCGAGGAGAACAGAACGAGATGCGAAGCCGGAGCAGGAGACCTCCCGGGTGAACTTCTGCGACACTTTGCCCCATCCTCCTCCTCCTCCTCCTCCTCCTCCTCCTCCTCACTTGATGACAGTCTGCGCGCCTGGGACGTCCAAGTTAGAGATCCAAGACAAAGAAAGCGGACATGAACGGCACCGGGCTCAACCACACGGACGGGTCTTTGTTCAACCGGACGGAGGGGATGTTGTGCTGCAACTTGTCGTCGGTGGTGACGGACGAGGGCTTCGTGGCCGCGTCTCCGGATGAGAGGAGCCTCTTCATCATGAGGGTGGTCCAGATCGCCGTCATGTGCGTGCTGTCCCTCACCGTGGTGTTCGGCATCTTCTTTTTGGGATGCAATCTTCTCATCAAGTCTGAGGGCATGATCAACTTCTTGGTGACGGACAGGAGACCGTCCAAAGAGGCTGAGGCGGTAATTGTCGGCGCCTACTGAGCATCGCTGCATGCCGATGACATTAACCCGGGATGGGCACGACAGGTTCACTCCTAGGACTTTTTTTCTTCGTCCAAATGCCAACAGACTCCCTAAGGAGGCCTGTTTGTTTCTGCGGTGTCGGTCCACGGCTGTAAGGTCACTAGTTGTTCTTGTCATCGCTTGGTATGTTAGTGGCAAGGCTGTCACGGCGTATAAATATGCACTGTGTGTGTTTTTGCATACAGTCCAAGTCGGGCAATAGAAGGCCGACATGCTTTACACAATTTGAATAAATCGACTGTGCAATCAAAGATTCCCCTCCTAATTTTGTACACTGAACCGGCGCGCCTGCTCATTCTGTCACTCATCTCTGGTCTGTCTAGTTGATTCTGCACAAGGAGGTTGGCACACAGGAAGGGTTTATTCTCCTTTGAATGGGTGCTCTTTTATTGGTCTTTTAAAAATGCATTCTTTCGTGTCAATACTTCTTTGTTTTCGTTTCACTTGGATTACCAAGGGGGAAAAAAAACGATTTCACAGAAATACAATAAGTGTCTAATGAAAAGCATGTATCTCTAAAATGTGTGAGGTTATTGTTTTGTATTTATTTGTTTATGCATCTTTTTTTCATTTATTGTTGATTTGTATTTCTTTTTTACAGAACAAAACTGCAATTGTCTTTGTATGTTGGATAAGAAAAATAAAATAACTCACAAAATTTGGAGATACATGGGCTTTTTTTGGACACAACCATTATGTTTAATGACAACTATGAGCAAGAATAATACTTTACCTCATCCGAAGTGGCCCAAATAATAATAATACATTGCAAATGACAGTTTATTTAACTT
>QODF01000116.1:1005884-1028005 GCA_024372805.1 Oostethus manadensis
GAGATGGATCAGAATTCACGAATGAATGATGTGATCCTCACAGGGCTCAGAATTACACCCGGGTCAAAATTAGGGAAGCTCATAACAGAGGAGAAGCAGATGGAATGGATGTTCCTTCAGCAAAGCAACAGATTGTCAGCTTCCTACAATCAAAGGAGGTGGATGTAGATATCCACACCATTGATACTTGCATCCCGCTGTATGGCAGAAACAACACCACACCTTCATCATCAAGTTCAGCAACAGGGAATGGAAAACTGCACTGCTGAAACAGAGCAAGAACTTGAAAGGCACAAACATCTACTTAAATGAGCATCTGACAAAACGCAACCCTGACATTGCCAAGAAAGCACGAGACTCGAGGAAGCAGGGAAAGATGCAAAGTACTTGGAGCACCAACGGAAAAATATACATCGAGCTACATGGAGGTCCATGAGAAGCAGAAGAGCTGGTTGTGAAAGATATCAACGATCTGGATGCACACTAAACATCATATAATCATGACAACAAGGATGAAAGAGGATGCAACGCCCAAAACTGTAAGATTACATCCAATAATAGGAACATTGATATCAACGTTGAAAGGACACGCCCAACAAAGTATAAAATCGGGAACTCCAGTACTTCCATTGGATACACTCACATACACGTACAACACCAAGACAGCGAGATGTGATCCGGAAATCAACAAGGGAAGAGGGAAGGAAAGAGGAGGGAAAAAAGGAAAAACATTTATTTTAAAGAAAATATGATATATGCATGTATGTGTATGTATGTAATATATATGTGTATCTATGTATGTATACATATGAATGTATGTGTATGCATGTATATACAGTATTTATTAGCAAATCATGTGAGAAGGGGGTGGGATTAAATAAGCTCTGCTTCTTCCTACTCCTTTTCGAACATCTAGAAACTTAGGAATGGAACATGAATCATTCTTTTACAAAGTATGCATGTTCCAAACTAATTCAACCAAAACAAAACAAATCATTTGATTTTTTCATGAATTTTTTTCTGGAGCTACACGACAGCCACATAAAAAAAAAACAACGTACGATTTCAAGATTTAAAGTCGTAACTTTACAAGATTAAAAGTTGTACATTTATGAGTTTTAAAGTCATAATAATTTAACCTTTGACCCATGTCAAGAGTCACACAAGTCCCCTGTGTTTATAGCTGTCTCGGGTAATGCCTGTTAAATGATGCATTAAAATCATCACGATTTTCGAGACTAAGTCGTAAATTGACGACAATAACGTTGTATATTTACGAGAACGGATCGTCATATCACGACAGTAAAAACGGAACTTTAAGGGAATAAAAGTCGCAACTTCATTTTATAGGCATTTCCTGAGACCACTATGAGGGTATTAGAGGGTAGCAGTGAGACGATGCTAGCCCATGCTAACATAACCTAATATAACGACTCAAAATCTTGTGGGTTTTTTTTTGTTTTTTGTTATGTAATGGGCATTTCTTAGCAAAAAAACAAAAACAAACCACATTTAAAACATATAATATCGTAATATTAGGAACAATAACATCATTTCAAGAGCATAGGGTCGAAATATTAAAGAAAAAACTGCCAGTGTCCTGGCTGGTCCACTGGTACTGTAGTATTGAATCAGAGGTTGCCATGGCAACACCAGCCATGCTTCTGTATTTGTCACAAGCGTCTCCTGAACGCTTTAATGACACTTGATGCAACTATTGATGATTATATTGATTATATCGAAGTACGTTGCATCGGCCGGGATGCGCCAGCTCACCGGGCTGAAAGGCACCGGATTCAGTAACTGGGCTTTGTGGTCTCCTCCTGTCCGCCGCGGTGCAATATCACTTCTACAGCTATCACGGAGTCCGCTCAATAATGATTTGGACTTTATATTCTGTCGAGATGCGAGAAGGCACTGAAGCACTGCCCGCATTTTTAAAATGGCATTGATACAGCGGTACCTTGGCATACGAGACTTTCATTCTGGGCTCTTTTATCTCGGGGCTGATTTTTTGCTCGGAACTGCAAGCTAAAAATTGGGTAGCGGCTGCTAGTTAACGGCAGGCATTGTCAAGGACGGCTACGTGGGGCTTCTGTCATGGCTGACAATCGGGCAGCGCTGCCATTAGCCAGTCATCAACGCACGAAAATATCATGCATATTATCACTCAATAAGGTCATCAAATTAGATCTTACTGCATTCTCACCTAGCAACAGCATTTGGGAGCAAATACAGCATAGTGGCAAATTTCTCTCGGATAAGAATAAAGTATCTGTCAGTGCGTTCAGGGACTGTGGACAAAGTGGGACAAATTGCTGCTTGCTTTCAAAAACCTGGGGATTTCTAAGATTTTAAGAAATTGATATCTCTTTACAAAATATTGGATGTAATTATTTTTGTAGTTCCATCTATTGAATCTTTAACCACAAAGCCATTTACAACCCTACTTATTAATTTTTTAAAACCAAACATTTTAGCTGCAAATAAATGCAATTAATTTTGAGTTATTTTTTATTGAATTTAATTCATTGATTGTAGTTTTTTTCTACCACATTCCCAATATAAAAAGTTACTTTCCGTGTGACATTACTAGAAGCATTAGGGCCCGAAGAGAAGAACAAAGAAAGGTTTATGATGAGAATACATTTCGCGTGTTACAAAAAGCAAGAGTTGTAAATGGAGTGCAGTACTTGGCTGCAACCTGCAGAGGCGCTGTTGGGCCGTGCTCAACTCGTTTTCTGTCAAAACACCAGCTACGGAAAATGTAGCTGCTGTGTATTCGCACAAAACTACTCTACATAGCTCAAGATAACACATGAAATCAGGAGTTAGGAACATTCAGAGAGTTTTTAATGTATTGATTTAAAAAGGACCATGCACAACGTAAATGTTTCCATTTGGTGCACTGTACCAGCGTTATCCTGAGGCTAAATTACATCTGCAGTCCCTGCAGATAAACACACACTACTTTCAACAATGGGGTTGAGCACAACAATCATACGTCCAAACGTTGCGGAGCGAAAGGCTGTGATACTGTACAGTCATGTGCAGAAGCTCCTCTGGTAGATCTTACAGAGCTCACAGAACGACCACAAACAAAGTCCAATCAACAAGATGGAGCCAAGCCATTTAAAAGCTTGTAAACCAAAGAGAGATTCGAAAAAAAATCTAGAATTTTAAAAGCTCAAAGAGAAAAAAGGCATGTGAGTGTGAATGCTTGTTTGTCTGCCCTGCGACTGACTGGAGACCAGTCCAGGGTGTACCCCGCCCCCCGCCCAAAGTCAGTTGGGGTAGGCTCCAGCATACCCGCAACCCTAATGAGGATAAGCGGTATAGAAAATGAATGCATGAAGGAAAAATGTGTATTTTTCTAAGATTCCACAATGATGGTGCTGAAATGGCTTTTTATCAAGGACTTTCCATACATTGACTCTAAAGGTCTAATGAAATTTTCACCAGGCCGCCCCCAACAGGTGATACAGTAGGACTTAGGGGTAATATCGATGGGCCGACAATATCGGCCTGAAATTGTAAAAAACGTATTGCTCAATATTGGCATCGTTTGTTTTCCATATAATGAAAAGGGATTTTTAAAAACTGCTGTATATAGGCCTGTAGGCTCTCATATATTCTGGCAAGCAAATGATGACCTCATCAAACCGTGTCGGAAGCGAGTAAACAACCGTGGGTGGCTAGTCCCAAATGTAGGTCAGTACCCGGCTGACCTTATGTCCGTGCTGTCTCCTTGCCATTTGCAAAGACTGTAAGGCGTTGGTTATGCGAGGCGGAACCAAGACTTCTTCCTTCACTACTTGCAATTCCGGGGGCAAAAGCCATCAACTGGGAAATCATGGAGCGTTCATTCCGCGACAGGACATATATGATGTTACACATACCGGTAACGTATGGTACCGGTAATATGATCGGTAAAATACCAGTGATTGGAAATGGACGATATCGGCATATCGGATATCGTTAAAGAAGCCAACGTCGGACGTTCCTAATCACGACCAAAGAAGGTATCCTGTTCAAGGTATCGGGTGGGCTGGAGCCCATCACAGCTGACTTTGGGTGGCCGAGCACTTTTTGACCGGTTGCCGGTCAATTCCACGGCATGCATGCAAAAGTGCAAAATCAGTTTTGTGTTTCCGCAAAGACAGATCCACGGAGGAAAAAACCTCGCAGATGGCGGGAAAAACCAGAAGGGGGAAACAATGAGGAAAAAGAGGAGGGGAGGATTGTGTCTGCCTTCCCGCTATTTGGGGCTTTTTGTCGCTATCCGGTTCATCGACCGGACCTCTGTGAGCCAGCCAATCACACGCAGACCTGGAGCCTGTTTTAGCCCACAATCTACACCCCGCAGTCACTGTAACTGTGGAGTACACGGCAGTGCCCGGCGTTCTGACCTGTAGAGAATACACCGGATTAGCTCATGCTGGCACATAACAGTGGAAATGTGTGCATGCTGGTCGGTACACACGCCTAACTCTTCGGGGAGCGCTCACGCATCGGAAGCCCTGCGGACAAATCGGTTTGTTGCACACGGGGACGATGCTCCGGACTGCTGCTTCTATCTCCCCCATCTCCCGGTGCATTAGTGTATCCGCTGTGTGAGGTTGGTGGCGGCGGGAACCCGCTGGCACAAAAGCATCCTAATCTTCACGGTTCCCCCCATGACTCCAGCGTGAATGAAAGGTTACTCGGCACCTCGGGATGAAGTAGCAATGCCTACGTTACGGATACATAATACTACCAGACGATGATATTGCAGTAACAATTTGACAAAATGTCCTTATTCGACTACGGAAAGGTGTGACAATATCTTATAGATACGTTTACAGTAAAAACTAGTACGAAAAATGGATCCGAGCCCAGTCTTCCGTGGTTTGATGGACATCTATGGCAGTTGATGAAGCAGAGGGACTCAGCCTTAAGTCTGGTGATCATCAAAATGCCGTTAACTATAGACCCATACGCATTTACCAATCATATCTAAGGTTGCAGAGAATTGAATATTTGAACAAATGACAGCGCATGTCAACTCTAGCGCTGGTCTGAACCCTACGCTGGTCGGGTTCACGGGAGGAGTTGTTGATGCTGTCTTCTTAGATTTGCGCAAAGCGGGATATTTTCATTTCTAAACTTGCAAATTTGTATTTCTCTGCCAAAACACCGGCCCGCGTGACCTCATACATGTCACACCGGTCGCAGTGCGTTGAAGTGCAGGATGCCTGCTCTAGTTACCTTGAGTGTACAACGGGGGTACCCCAAGGTTCCGTGTTAGGGCCTATTATTTATTTATATACCGGGTAGCAAACAAAGAATCCGGTAGTGCCTCAGTCTTGTATGCCACCTGGGAGAGATCGCAATCAGGCCCTTCTTAAGCCACAAGCTTGGACACTTGGATGCTGGCAGATTGTTGCAGCGTCAACCCTCACTTCTCGTGCTGCCCTTGTTCTTTTGCCATTTACTACCCGGGTATTCTTGGACTGGCTGAATGCACAATCGCAGCATTTCATTTGTTGTTTCAAATTGTTTGCATTTTTTTTGCTGCATGCAAAACTGTTATCATTCTCTATAACATGTATTATTTGTTTTAATATTTTGGGTGTCTGGAACCGATTAACTGGATTAATTGATTAATTTTTGCACATTTCAGTTTGGTCTGACCCTTTGGCATGCATTGGAACAAAACCAAGGTACGGCTGTTTAGGCAATGAATATGTACATTCAACCTGTCGACACTCTTGTTGACGTCCAACAGCTACTTCAATTAGTTAACGCCCCGAATGTACATTAGAAGAGATTAGAACACTACAGACCACAATGAGTAAAGTAAATACACATTTTTCAGGCTTAATTGAGTACACAGATCACGAGAATTGGACAAGCACTCATTACCAGGGGTATCTCATGAGACTATAATGTGATGGGATTTCTTGTTCAGAATAAAACTCATTCAATCATTTTCTCGGGGGTATTCTGCAGCCTGACTTAGCGGGAGAGGCGGGGTACACCCTGGACTGGTCGCCAGCCAATCGCAGGGCACGTACAGACAAACAACCAATCATACTCCCATTCATACCTCAGAAAACAAACTAATTAAATAATTCATCACACAATACATTTAAATGGACTCACTCATTTTGCCATGTGCCTGCATATCTGTTTTCTCGCTCTCTCTTTCCAAACAAGCGTTCGCTCTATGCATTGGTTCAGCCTCCGGACACTTCATAGAATAACGGCATTCCGCAAGACAACAGAGTGAGACCTCTTGTCAGTCATACAGTCGCTTTGTCTCTGTGGAGAGAGGCCGAGCCGTTAGCATACACACACAGAGTGCAGCAAGGGAGCCTCACGAGAAGCAATGCAAGGTCATAAAAAATAGGAGGGAAAAAAAGAGGATTGCAAAGCCAAATGCCCCAGCCCTGTATGGGAATATTAATAAGGAGCAAGGTGAGATCAGATGGAGCTAGTATGCTAAATTATTGGGAACTTACTGCCCAAACCCCTCAGTCAACACTTCCTGAGCCGTTTGGTCGACAAAGTAAACACAAAATGGTGTGCGTTCGCGCAAAGTCCAGTTTCCTCTACCACAAAAGAATTGCTCTTTAATGCCGCTGGAAAGCAGCCTTTCCAGAAATGCTGCAAGCGTTTGACAGACAGTATCAGTTGCCTGTGAGAAAATACTTGTCATAATCCCCGTGTGGGGAGTGGGCCGCAGGGCTCTCACGAACACTTTTCATTAATACTGTATTTTTCTGGGTAGGGGGGCGCCGAAGATCAGTCATTCATTTTCTATACCGCTTATCCTCATTAGGGTCGCGGGGATGCTGGAGCCTATCCCAGCAGACTTTGGGCGAGAGGCGGGGTACCCCCTGGACTGGTCGCCAGCCAATCGCAGGGCACATATAGACAAACAAACATTCACACTCTAATGGACAATTTAGAGCGGCCAATGAAGCTAACATGCATGTTTTTGGAATGTGGGAGGAAACCGGAGTACCCGGAGAAAACCCACACACACGCACGGGGAGAACATGCAAACTCCACACGGAGATTCTAACCCTGATCTCCTGACTGTGTGGCCAATGTGCTAAACACTCATCCACCGTGCGGCCGCCGAAAATCATTTTATCTCCAGAAGGGGGCGCAGCAAAAAAGTTTGGGAACCGCTGTCGTAAACGACAACTCTACAATTTTACCACTTGAACAGTGACATTTAAAAAACAATGCATTATATATTACAACGTTAACTATTTCTTTGTTCTGTTGACAATAATATCATTTAGTGTCAATTTGTGGGAACATTTCCAAACACACCTGTATTGTTTTGTGCTTTGGCTAAATATTTTTATTTAAATAATTTTTCTTCAAATTCATGTCAACTAACGTCCCGTTCCTGTGAACCCAATCTCCTGAGTCGGGTGTGAAGTGACACTCCTCGTTTCAGCCATGCAAGTGTAGCAGTTGATGCCTTTAAAAAATAATGGCTGTGATGATCTCATATTGACCCCCAAAATTGAGAACGTGCCTGATTTTATTGAGCCTCTGACGGCAGCGATGGACTAAACATCCTCGTCAAAGTGAAACTAAAGCTCCAATTTACTGGAAGATTTCGTCAACCACCATTAAGAGCCAGGTTACGGCCTGTTGAAGAACCCGTATCAAGTTTGGTCAAGGGCTATTTAACTCTCCCGCCGAAGACTGCGAGAACTTATTGGTGGTATAAATAATGTTAGATGGGGTCTGCACACTTTGTCCCGATACACTAGCCGGGTATTTATTATCTCCGTGAAATGGGTCGGCCTGCATACATACTGTATATTAGACCCCTTGGGGTCGTCCCACACTACCTTTCAGGCCACTCTCCGGTCAGAAGCCCTCAGCCTAAGCTCCCCTGAGGAAAGAAGCCATTAGCACTTCCCTTCATAAAGCATACATCCACTTTGAGCAGCTATCAGAAACGTACTGCTGACTACACTCGTGAATTAAAAGTGCATAATTTACTTGACCGCGTATCAGAGCCCTCGCCAGCTTAACTTACCTGCTGTTCATACTTTTTCTGCCCAACGGGGTCGTGTGATCAAGACCCCCATGCCAAAGATACGCTTATTAACGCAACTCCGGTTGTCTTTTGCCGCACAAATTCCCCGGCTGCGCACGGTTTTTCAAAACACACAGATTACTAAATGATCGCTGTTTTGCAGTTGACCACTCCTATTCGTTCATTCATTCATTTTCTATACCGCTTATCCTCATTAGGGTCACGGGGATGCTGGAGCCTATCCCAGCTGGCTTTGGGCGAGAGGCGGGGTACACCCTGGACTGGTCGCCAGTCAATCGCAGGGCACATATAGACAAACAAACATTCACGCTCACATTCATACCGATGGACAATTTAGAGCGGCCAATGAAGCTAACATGCATGTTTTTGGAATGTGGGAGGAAACCGGAGTACCCGGAGAAAACCCACACACGCACGGGGAGAACATGCAAACTCCACACAGAGATGCCCAACAGAGTCTCCTGACTGTGTGGCCAATGTGCTAACCACTCAGCCACCGTGCGGCCCCTATTTGTTCAGAAAACAAAAAATAAATCACCAATTGAATGTCATTTTAAAAGGTCAAATAAGTCATATTTGTAAGCCGTTTTCAAGAATTCTTGGCTAAGCATGTTGTAGCGTAGAGATGGCTAAATGAACCAAAATACAAACACAAGGCATTCAGAAGTCACATTAAAAGGCACGATATGTGGAATTCTGCACTTTTTGGCAGAGACAATGTCCATGAAAATACCACAGGGATCTTTTCCAGTGCTGATGTGTGAGGCAACATTATGGCTTATTTATGACTTCTTTTCTCATATTATGTTGGCTATATTGGGTAATATGTTTGATCCATTTTGATAGTTGTCTTCCGTTTTCTGCCTCTGGTTTTTCTCTCCATTCCATCCAAATCAATGGTGTTCATTTTTGTCCACTGGTATGAATGTGAACGGAAATGTTTGTTTGTCTGCCCTGCGATTGACTGGCGACCAGTCCAAGGTGTACCCCGCCTCTCGGCCAAAGTCAGCTGGGATAGGCTCCAGCATACTCGCCATGCTAAAGAGGATAAGCGGAAGAGAAAATGGATAGATGGATGGAGATTTTCTGTGCCCTCACTATGAAAATATTTGAGTTATGAATAAGAAATTACTTTTTTATGTGGTAATAAATGTATTCAGAAGCTCTATGCTTTATCTGCGATGCCTTATCACGATCGTGTTCACTAACCGTAAGAAAATAGGTTCTGTTCTGTTCCATTTGATATATTATTGGCCGGCCAATATTATCGGACATTCCTAATGGTACGCTTTTATCGTCCCCCGTATTGATGATTTGTGTCATAGCATTTGGTTTGGTGTTTTCCTTTGCCCGACCAGTTGCTTGTAGCACTGCCTCACTTTTGTGTTGACAATACAAAAGGCCCCCTCCGTGAATCACCACCTTACCGCGGTGGAGGGGTTTGAGTGCCCGAGTGATCCTAGGAGCTATGTTGTCGGGGGCTTTATGCCCCTGGTAGGGTCTCCCAAGGCCAACAGGTTCTAGGTGACGTGCCAGACTAAGAGTGATTCGGAAGACCCCTATGAAGAAGATCAAAAGGAGTGACCGCACCTCGCCCAAACGTGGGGTACCGGGGCCTCACCTTGGTGCCAGGCCTGGGGAGGGGCTCGCAGGCGAGCACCTGATGGCCAGGCCTTCACCTGTGGGGCCTGGCCGGGCCTAGCCAGAAGAAGCCACCTGGGAACTGCCCCCCGCGGACCCACCACCTGCGGGGGCAAGCATAAGGGGCCGGTTTATTGTGATTTGGACAGTGGTCGATGGCGGGTGTCCGGGCGACCTGGTCTTCGGCAGCCAAATCTGGTTCTTGGGACATGGAAAGTTACTTCTCTGGTGGGGAAGGAGCCCGAGCTTGTGGAAGAGGCGGAGACATTCCGACTAGATATAGTCGGTTTCACCTCAACCCACAGTTTGGGCTTTGGAACCAAATTCCTTGAGTGGGGCTGGACCTTGTTCTTCTCTGGAGTTGCTGCAGGGGAGAGGCAGCGAGCTGGTGTGGGCTTATTATTAGCCCCCCGGCTTGGTGCCTGTGTGCTGGAATCATCCCCAGTAAATGAGAGGGTTATTTCCCTACGCCTTAGGGCTGGGGAACGGGTGGTCTGTGGTCTGTGATCTGTGCACACGCAGGGGTGAATGAGATCGAAAGAATGAGATCGCGGATACAAGCGGCAGAAAAGAGTTTCCTTCGTAGGGTGGCTGGACTCACCCTAAAAGATAGGGTGAGGAGCTCGGCCATCCGGGAGGAGCTCAGAGTGGAGCCGCTGCTCCTTCACTTTAAGAGGAGCCAGTTGAGGTGGCTCGAGCATCTAGTCCGGATGCCTCCCGGGCGCCTCCCTGGTGAGGTGTTTTGGGCATGCCCGGTCGGGAGAAGGCCCCAGGGAACACCTAGGACACGCTGGAGGGACTATGTCTCACAGCTGGCCTGGGAACGCCTTGGTGTCCTCCCGATGGAGCTGGAAGAGGTCGCTGGGGACCGGGAAGTCTGGACTTCCCTACTGAAACTGCTGCCCCCGCGACCCGGACCCGGATAAGGGGAGGAAATGGATGGATGGATGCAGTGTAGTCTGGTAGTGCCAGTACTTTTTTTAACATTGGTTCTTAACAGTTTAACCTTGTGGAAGATCTGCACTCTAAAACAGAAAGGTTCCTGATGTACTTGTGACACAACCCTATTGATGCTCTTTGCCTTTCCCATTGGTTATGAGGGAATAATGATAGAACACAACAACAATCTGGCTGGCCACAAGCATCTGCACAAACCAGGGACCAGAATAAAGAAATCAATGTTTAATGTGTGCAAAGTTGAAATCATTGGAACATGACTTGGTATTGACATCTCATTCAGATCTTTCATGGCGTAGGCAGAATTCCAGAACGACCTCACTGATGACTGCATTTATCTCATCACCTTTCTTAGAGAAGCACCGAATGATTCGATTTGGAATAGGATGAAATTCCTTCGCAGCACTCTTGGCTGAGCAAAGATAGGCTGATGGGAAGTGTTCTCCTATGATCTGACTGGGACACTTTGGACCTTTGGTTTCCCGCCTGCCTCGGTGGCGCGCAGCCCGGCCCCGGCTTTGTCCGAGCCATCCTTCATCAGCACACCTGATCACCCACCGCTTGTTTTTCATCAGTAAGTACAAATCATAATCTTTTACCCCGTGTACTCCACGTTAGGAGGTTGAGAGGTTCGAGAGGGGGAGTGGCGGTACTCTGCAGGGAGCACAGGAGCTCAGATTGCACTCAGCATCCTGCCTGCATTAGCTCCAATCTGATTTGCCAGCTGAGCAAAGTGTTCTGAATTTCAGATCTGATAGTGTGTACCTTGAGAATTCAAGCCTAATGGTGCGCCTCCCGGTTCTGTCAAAGCTCATGAACGTAAGCCCCGGGCCGCTGTATGATAAAGCCTGTGCAGGGTCATGACTTATTGAGCTTTCTCAAATTGCTTCTCAGCGTGCTGGAAGCCCGTTCTCCCTCAGGCCTGCTTCCATTAACGCCTGGTTGTGTCTGCAGGTGCTACACGCTCTCAATAGTTGCCTTGTATCTTGCTGTGACCTCCAGCTGCAGCGTATGCTGGTGAAATCCGCTAACCTGCCAATGGAAGGCATCGTGATAAGATATTTCCATTCCGCTTGGTGAACTTGTACCCCAACTAGAGTCCAGAGCGCTAGAGATCGAGTACAAAGGCTGAGTTGTCAACCTCGGTGTCCCTATTAAGTCATGACCAACATATTTCCGTACAACCGAACCGACAGCTGAAGACCGCGGTGACCTGCTCATAAAACCAAGATCCAGCTGGAGGCCCAAGAGAAAGAAGGTCCGGAGAGGCTGAAGGATGAGTGCCAAGGTGTGTACCGAGCCGACAGGCGTAATTACTTCAATTATTACGGTATCGTGACAGCAAACGTGATGACGTGACTCACGAGGGAAGGAAATTGTATTCATGCAGAAAAATGGGGCGTGGCTTGTACAAAAGTGAAATCAAATCAAAAAGAATCCAAAGTTGATAGAACCAAACATTTAAAAGTGAACGGACTGACCAATGAATGCTCGTTCTCCCAGAATCCAGTGCCAAATCCAGTGTCTCATATGCTCTAAGTCCGTAGCGCCGCGAGTGTGACGCGATATTAACAAACAAGTCTAATGTGAGAGTGCGGAAAATATTGGCGCCAGTCATAATGCATTGATTTACAGCAGTGTGGGAATGAGCGGGTTTGCATGGGTCCTGGAGCGCAACCAAAGTTCCTTCACTGATGGGAGAGTTGTGATGCTCCAGAGACCTTGTAATTGTTGTTATTGAATATCATTTTTTCAGATAAACCTCTGTTTTATTTAGGTTTTGTAAAAGCCTCTCGTGTTCAATTCATTGTTTGTTGTTGTTTGTTTGGTCCTACTTTCTTGTGAAACCAATTTAGGTGTCAAGATAATGTGAGAACATTGCCTAAACGGACCCTACACGATTTTATTCGAAGACCCTGGCTATAGCACAGCGCTAACTAACAGCGTTACATCTTTTACAATCCTAGTTCCACATGCATAAAGCAATTCTAATTGCATATAAATGATAAATGAAATGAGAAAGATATTGGCCTCATGCTCTGCAAAGATCATCCAGGAGAAGCTCAGAGTAGAGCCGCTGCTCCTTCACATGTGGCTCGGGCATCTAGCCTCCCGGACAGCTGGCCTGGGAACGCCTTGGTGTCCTCCCGGTGGAACTGGAGGAAATGGCTGGGGACCGGGAAGTCTGGACCCCCATACTCCTACTACTACTACTGATGGATCTGAAAAAATTAACCATTACGTCACCTTAATTTAGAGAAAAACATATTTTACCTGCTTTTTCAAGAGAACAGAAACCATTCGGGAGAACGTGCTTCACTGTGAGCCAAGAAAACTCGCCATACTCCGTCAAGTGCTTGTTCTTCATAAGAAATCAAAGCTTTTCAACGTGCTACCCCTGCAAGATATTTCCTGTGGCATGCGTTGTATGTCTTTGCATCACTCTCACAAATGGCCCACAGCGGGGGGTCTCAAACTCAAATTACTTTTGGGGCCGCATGAGGCGGAGTCGGGCCGAGGCATGCACGCGCGCACAATTGTTTTTTTTTTCTTTCCAGTCTTCTCAAATGTTTATTTTTTAACACAACATAAGATGGACAAGGACACTGACGTAAACAAGTTGTGTGCAAAACTACTGATACAATTCTCCATCAATCAACCAACAAATAAATAAACACAGAAAGTAAAAGGAAGAAGGAGCCTGGTGTAAACAAGTGCAACCTTCCTTGGGGTTTTTGGTCGTTTTTTTGCATGGAGGGCCACACGGTGGCTGAGCGGGTAGCATGTTGGCCTCACAGTTGGGAGAGCAGGGTTCGAATCACCGTGGGGCATCTTGGCATGTTCTCCCCATGCGTGGGTTTCCTCCCACATTCCAAAAAAAACCGTGCATGTTAGGTTAACTGGTAACTCTAAATTGTCCATAGGTATGAATGGCTGCGACCAGTCCAGGGTGCACCCTGCTTCTCGCTCGAAGTCAGCTGGGATAGGCTCCAGCGACCCCCGCGACCCTGACGAGAATGAGCGACATAGAAAATGGATGGATGGAATTTGTATGGAACGTACTGTGCCGTTACCAAATGAAGAACTAACAACGATGGGCACGCCACAACCAGACGGAATGAGCCATGCGCTGCAACCCCCATCTACTACCATGCAATCAAAGTGCCTTTCACACGGGAGTGAAGAAAGATAACCCATACATGTCGTATAACGTCACGCTGGGCAGCAACTAGCCAGGCACAGAAGAAAAATCTCCATGGCAACGCTGCTGCTTCCCAGTGTCCTTTGCGGGATTGTCTACCAAATGTCTGTTTATGACACCCTGAGTGAGACGGTCCTGTTGAGTGTCCCGCAATTCCTTAGAGAACTTCAATTATGCTCTTCGCATAAATAAATACTTGTTTTTTCTTTACTTTCTCTCTGTTGGGCGCATTTACATACAATTTTCATCTAAAGATGGGGGCCGTAAAACCCGCAGGCCTCAGGTTTTAGACCCCTGACCTATAGATCCCAGACAGCAGACATACTCAGTAATGTCTTGGCAACCCAAGACATCGGCAGGACAAAACACTGTAGACAAGGATCTCCGCAGGCTGCAACAGGCGATCGTTTTTTCCGTCATCGGAATTGAAAGGTAATGATCAGCATTTCACCTTTACACCAAAATCGTGTAAATACTGAATGGAGGCCGATGGGCTGGAGCATCCCTAATAAAAATGTGTTTTTTCTTCACATTTTTGGCTTTCTGGAGCAAATTGACTCGGCACACGATATTTCTTGTGGGATTCGGTTAGATGAGTCGGAAAGGATTACTGTAATGACGCTAACCACCCCATACAGTACTAGAAGTCTTTTATTACTGCACTTGTTTTTGTCACGCATGGAAAGAACACAACCAGCGGTGGTTTCTCTAAGACTGCAAGGTAAGCTCGGCTTCTCCTAAAGTGTCCAAAAAAAAGTGAAACCCGTACTGCTGTGTGTACATTTCATTGACTAAATATGCGCTAGAATACCTCGATCTTTTGTTCAGAATCAGCGACTTATCACAGGTAACTCACACAACTTACTTGTCATTCCTCCCCGTAGTACCAAAGCACTTTCTCACAGTTGGGTGCTGAGCGTCTACTGACTTCAAGAGAGTGGGCTATTCCACTGCGCAAAATTGGACAGTCATTGGATAAATGCTGGGCTTTGTTCCGCCCCTCGAACGCTGAGCGTCACTGGGAGAATACGGGGCGGTGGGCGGGCCCGGATGCTCGGCTTCTGCGTGATGATTGGATGATCTGTCTGAGGCGGAACCCCTTTGTGATTGACATGGAAATGAGCGAGTAACAGACCTCGTAGTATAAACTACCACTGGAAAAATGCTTAATTCTGTTGTTCCGAACCGATCCGGAGACTTTACCGATCCACAGCGACACTGTCTTTGGTAAAAACGACTACCACCCCAGGGTAGACATCATTGGCCATTGCTCAAAGACAGCAAGGGAAGGGCTGCAGAAGAACCAATTAAATGTTGATGAGGGTCTAGTCTGGCATTTTTCGGACACATATGAGTAACTGTAACATTCATGGAACCGTCCAATCCCCAGACTCATGTACAACATTCATTCATTCATTTTCTATACCGCTTATCCTCATTAGGGTGGCGGGTATGCTGGAGCCTATCCCAGCTTACTTTGGGCGGGAGACGGGGCACACCCCGGACTGGTCGCCAGTCAATCGCAGAGCTGTATACACCAGTCAATCATGTACACCAGTGCTTCCCAAACGTTTTACAGAGGTGTACCCATTCAGGCTTCTTTTATTCCTGTCTGTTTGTATGTTTGAATTGCTTGAATTTGCCTTTGGTTTAGGTCTGGATATGAATTTCTTACGGAACTGAAGGTGAAATGTTAACAATGACAATGAAGCAATAGCTGAAATATAAAAACAGGGTCTCACTTTACAATAAGATACATTAGTTACTGAGAAGAACTTATGACGAAATAACGGTAGCTATCAGGTAAGTTTGTCGGTCATTAACTACCGAGTACCTTATTGTAGTGTTACCACAAATGCAACAATAAAGTCGCATTTTCGGGGGAATTTCCCCAGTGTATTGACTGCTGCGCCATGCGGGGGTTGAGACAACATACTGTAAATGAAATCTTCAAGATGAAAAAGTCATTACGCATTTTATATGCACGCAGAGCAATGAAGGACTTCACGCTCTGTCTCCTCTCCTTCATGAACCAGGAAGCCTGCTAAATAACCAACAGATCGATACTACCAGAGAGGTATCGAGAGGTCCACAGATGATAAGACATGCAGTGAAGCCTGCATTTTTGTCCTCGATCAAGTGGTGGACGTCCACACGGACCGGGCTCCTCTAGCTTGGGTAGGATCAGAGTCTGCAGGATCAGTTCATCATCAGCGCAAACGAGACGTAAACAAGTGAAGCCGATGACGGGTTTTTCTCCCATTTGGTGCACATAAAAGACCCGTATTACTGGTATACCATGGTTGGAAAGTACTTCTGTGCCCAATATGTCCATTATCGTGGTTGTAGTTTGCAGTGACATGCAATCGATACCCAATCAAACAATTTTAGAACTATAGATTTTGTATTAGATGGCATTAGATTGCGCAGTTGCCTAATAAAATGCAGAAGGAATCCATCATCATCGACACGCGGAGATAATGGCGAGAAAAATGCATCATGGGGGGCAAAAAGAAAAACGGGAAAATGTAAATGTCGCCCGGAGCAGGGGTGTCAGTCCCTGAGCGTTGGCATCATCCACTCCACAAGACTCCTGTGATCAGGATGACATGACCAAATGTCACTAATATGTGAACCTGTGGCTGATAGCTGTGGGGAGCGACCCGTTTATCATCCACACATGGTCGGCTTTTACTACTCTGCAAGTTTAATCGAGGAAGCCAATCCACTAAGCACTTTGTTCCATACCTAGAACTAAACAAGTTCCGCTGTGAAGACCAGACTACCTTTTTTTCACTACGAGGACTTGACTTTGATTGATTGTTGCCGGAAGCTGTGCTCCTCCGGCAGAATCTTTTTTTTGTTTTTTCATCCTAAAAGTTACAACACAGGGAAGTATCAAGACAGGGCGGCGCCGGGGAAGGAGGGCAAGATACAACCCTACCTCCGTTTTTGTTATTCATTTGTTCTGTGTCGACAAAAATCGACGTGGGAGAAAACATTCACATACAAAATCATTCGTTCTTCCATTTTCTATGCCGCTTATCCTCCATTAGGGTGGCGGGGATGCTGGTGCCTATCCCAGCTGGTTTTGGGCGAGAGGCGGTGGACCCCGGACTGGTCGCCAGTCAATCGCACGGCAGACAAACAAACATTCACACTCTAACGGACAATTTAGAGCGGCCAATGAAAGCTAACATGCATGTTTTTGGAATGTGGGAGGAACCCGGAGTACCCGGAGAAAACCCACACACGCACGGGGAGAACATGCAGACTCCACACAAAGATGCCCAACGGAGACTCCAACTAATCCACTCCAGACACCCAAAAATATCAACAAAAATACATTTTATGAAAATAATTACATGCAGAAATGGTTAAACTTCTCGTACATCCCAGCATTCAATAGCGCCTTTCATCTTATTTATAAAACTGCTGACACTCACACTTTTCTTTGGCCCCATGACTGGTTATTTAGCACAAAAATGCACAGTGACAGTGACTCATTGGATGCTTTGTCTGGGAACTCAGTTTTGAGTAATGACACAGTACAGGGCAGACAAACTACTTTGTTGCGTGCAATACTGCATGAAAAGTGTATGAAAACGGAGGCACATTTTGTATGAAAACCGTGTACAGAGTAAGAGAGTGACGTCAAAAGAGAGACTGATAAAAGGTCTGACAAAGGAATTGTGAGGCTGGAGGGAGATGAATGACTTTTCTGCTAGGCTCCTACTTCACCAGCCGGATTATTCAACATGGTTTGGAAAAAAGCTTTGATTTACAAAACGTTTGAAAAACGTTCTGTGTTGCACAATGTGGACATCTGAGGCTTGTAGACAGGTGTGTATGTACGGTATTCCCCAAAATAACCAACTTGTGGCACCTTCCAGCTCTTATTCCACCGAGATTCTGTAGCAACATTCCACAAATCATAACCGTTTCTTGGTTGTGCTTCAGACACAGCATTTTTGATGTCACCCCACGAGTTCTCCATTGGATTGAAGATTGGGCCGGCCTCTCCATAACATTCATTTTGTTGGTTTGGAAACAAGATTTTGCTGGTTTGCTAGTGTGTTTGGGGTCATTGTCTTGTTGAAACACCCGGTAAAACTCGTAGAAAGGGCAGGAAGAAGGCATGAACTAGAAAAAAAGGAGGCACGGAAATGTGGGATCGGGAATTCCTGACAAGAAGACGTTGCTTTGGATAGTATGATTAGTTATTAACAGACATTCCCGAGGAGGATCCGAGAGGCTAGGGAAATTACTCGAGCATTCCTCCAGCCTTGCTCCAAGAGGTGGTGGAAAAGTTGACCCATTCATGTGAATGGGACACGCTTTGATACGCGCCACACCGTTCATGACCAGTTCACAGAAACTCATTCATTCATTTTCTATACCGCTTAGCCTCATTAGGGTGGGGGGGATGCTGGAGCCTATCCCAGCAGACATTGGGCGAGAGGCGGGGTACACCCTGGACCGGTCGCCAGCCAATGGCAGGGCACATATAGACAAACATTCACACTCTAATGGACAATTTAGAACGGCCAATGAAGCTAACATGCATGTTTTTGGTATGTGGAATGCTGCTGTCTCGATGTCCTGTGGTACCTCTGAGCTTGACTGTAACTCTTTCAGGGTGCTGATCAATTTGTTTGAAATGAACACGTCAAATCATGAAAACATGAGCCATCTATTCCTAGGATGATGATGAATGATGCCGATGCTCCTCATGCAGCTCATAATTTGAACTTTGGCTGTCATTCAAGTGTAAAAAGAAGTTAGTCACTGTGATTTAGTGTCCCCGGTGAGTACCCGACGAAAACCCACGAACACGCAAATTCCACACAGAGATGCCAGCCCACTGCGAGGCAAAGATGGTAACCACTCATCCACCGCTTTTAAAACCAAATATTTTGTCCGAATTCCAAATTCATTCATTCATTTTCTATGCCGCTTATCCTCATTAGGGTCGCGGGGATGCTGGAGCCTATCCCAGCTGACTTTGGGCGAGAGGCGGGGTACACCCTGGACTGGTCGCCNGTTTGAAATGAACACGTCAAATCATGAAAACATGAGCCATCTATTCCTAGGATGATGATGAATGATGCCGATGCTCCTCATGCAGCTCATAATTTTAACTTTGGCTGTCATTCAAGTGTAAAAAGAAGTTAGCCACTGTGATTTAGTGTCCCCGGTGAGTACCCGACGAAAACCCACAAACACGCAAATTCCACACAGAGATGCCCAAACAGAGATTCCAGCCCACTGCGAGGCAAAGATGGTAACCACTCATCCACCGCTTTTAAAACCAAATATTTTGTCAGAATTCCAAATTCATTCGTTCATTTTCTATGCCGCTTATCCTCATTAGGGTTACGGGGATGCTGGAGCCTATCCCAGCAGACTTTGGGCGGGAGGCGGGGTACACCCTGGACTGGTCGCCAGCCAATCGCAGGGCACATATAGACAAACAAACATTCACACTCTAATGGACAATTTAGAGCGGCCAATGAAGCTAACATGTATGTTTTTGGAATGTGGGAGGAAAGCGGAGTACCCGGAGAAAACCCACAGACGCACGGGGAGAACATGCAAACTCCACACAGAGATGCCCAACGGAGCTTTGAACCCAGGTCTTCCAGATCTCCTGACTGTGAGGCCAATGTGCTAACCACTCAGCCACCGTGCGGCCTTCACTGAAACTATGCGGGTCAAAATGTTCTTTGCATACTGCACGACCGATTTACCCATTGGCATGCAAAATTGTGCACCGCTGCTGCGACAAAATGCTGGCAAGTGCAAACTAGGCTGTGTGTGATACACGGGTCAATACCACAGGTCTAAGTAACGTGTGTGTGTGAAAAAAGACAAGCAAACCTGGCACACCTTGCGACACAGCAGCCGTCCCGCCGGATCAGCATCATGTCCGACACTGCGATTCTGTTCTCCCAGCTGGCGTTTTCTTGCAAATAGAGCGCCGGCTCCATCACAAGGCTACTTGAGCTTTGTTTCGTGTCACAGTTGCAGACGCTGCTCGCTACTAGAGCTATGCTAATGTGTGATACTGATTGGCAAGCATCCACATCAGGGCTGTTTTATGTGGAAATTATGTGCTGTATTGGTTATTAGGCACTTATGCTTTCATTCATTGAAAATACTTTCCTTAGCTTCTTTGTTGCAACCGCCATCCTCATCTAAGAATAAGAACAAGATGTGCAGCCCATTTAGGACGAGGATGTGCTGTTACTTTCCTCATCATTTCTAAAATCTTGCACATGAGTATGAAAGGCAGGGTTATGGCGAGAAAAGCAGTGATGCAGCAAGGTTCTGATAACTCACAGTTAGGGTACAAAATACTTTCTCTCCATGGAAAGTATTCACAGCTTTGTTCTTTTCATTGTACGTGTGAGCCCAGAGGCAAGCATGCAGCGATAGCTTTGTGCTTACAAAAGCAATCCAATAAAGTAGTGCAATTTGAAGTCATCCAACCAGAAATACCACACAATATGTGTACTACTTGTGTACAATATGAGCAAGTAAATATCACGTAATAAATAAACCAATGACTATTACCACGCAGATGTTAACCAAAACACGTGGCTGAAAGTAATAGTTCATAACTAGCATGCAAACGACCAGTGTTTTGTGTTTTCACCTTACCGTCACACACACACGTGAAGGTTCGATTGCTGGGTTGGGTTCAAGCAGATGGAGGGGCAAACTAGTACAGTCGTAGCGAGACGCCAAGCGAAAATGTCACACACGTGCCCTGTTCTCCATCCATTTTCTATGCCGCTTATCCTCATTAGGGTCGCGGGTATGCTGGAGCCTATCCCGGCTGACTTTGGGCGGGAGGCGGGACACACCCTCGACTGGTCGCCAGTCAATCGCAGCATGTGGGAATTGTTCATTTCGAGAAAAAATATTCCAGCGTTCTTAAGACAGTCACCATAAGGTGGAAAAAGTTCAAAAGGCAACCAAAAACCACTGCCATGTTTTCACTGGCCACCCCCGACCTTCTGTTCTAGTGGCCTGGCGCAGCCAGGTTTTTGACTGGATTCACTCCATCTCGCACGGGTGTCAGTCAAGCTGGTTGGGACCAAGTTGGTCTGGCCCGACCTTCGCAGAGATGTCAGGGAGTGGGCAGATGCATGCGTGGCGTGTCAGCGCCCCGAGGTTGACCCTTTGCATTGGGTCATGCTTGGGTAGCACTCAGTTCCTACGGAGGATTTGAATGCTGCAACTGCTGAGCTGGTGTTCGGGCAGCTGCCCAGAATCCTCATGAATTTTGGCCCGAAAGTCCCATTTTACAGCTTGACCCCTTTTTGACTAAGGGCCCATTCGCCCCCCGCCCAGTTCCCCGGTGGTTTCCCCTGTCGTTGGTGCCCTACAATGGCCCGTAAGGGATTTGTGCTTGATGTGACACGTTATGTTAGATCGGCTCAAACCAGTGAATGTCGTAGCTGGTGAGGAGTTGTTGTGACCCAGGTCCCCCGTTGTGGTCGCCCCTTAAGCCCCCGGTGCTGCCTTCACGGATCAGTATGGAGTGATGACCCCACTTTCTACCCTTGTGGCAGACTGGTGAAGACATTTCTTCTCGCCATCTCCCCAGGATTACCTGGTAGGTGCTTGGTGGGGCACTGTGTGGCAAACAAACAACCCATTCAGGTTGGTTTGGGGGTGTTGTTTTGTAAGCTGTTTTGGGTGACTAAGCCTTGGCATTATGTTGTTGGCGTTGGCATAATTCAGACCTGTTGGGACCTCCACTGCGTCTTTTTTCCAACTTCAGCAGTGGATAACTGGTACTGTTTGAAAGTGCTTCCTTCCGCCCTCTTCCTGCTCAGCCATGACAGCTAATTGCGGATGGCATCTCGGAGAGTGTGTGTTTGTCTATGTGCGTGCACACTACTGACGTCTGCCTGCGCCCAAGCTATTAGTAAGTGATTACCTTTTCTGGGTCAACAACCAATCTCCTTTAGTTTGAACATTTTGTTAACCAGTTAACCAATTAGTTCAGTTGACTATTTCCTATTGATACATATTTTATATTACAACATCTTGAAAGTCGGGGGCCGCACGGTGGCTGAGTGGTTAGCACATTGGCCACACAGTCAGGAGATCTGGAAAACCTGGGTTCAAATCTCCGTTGGGCATCTCTGTGTGGAGTTTGCATGTTCTCCCCGTGCGTGTGTGGGTTTTCTCCGGGTACTCCGGTTTCCTCCCACATTCCAAAAACATGCATGTTAG
>QODF01000116.1:1028767-1041173 GCA_024372805.1 Oostethus manadensis
TATCATAATCATCACGCCACTTACTTTGGTCCAGTAAAGCCTGGTTGTGATAGGGCGGGATCACCCATGCAGCTGCTTGTGTCACCATAGAAATGGTCTGCACCTGGTGAGTGTTAGGGATGCTTTCATCTATTGACATCGTTGGCCCCTCTACCCCACCTCCCTTGCAGTCATTGGCAGCTCTCTGCTTCCTCTGAGACCTCATTGATTAGTACTTATAAAGGAAAAGAGGAGGAGCTGCCTCTCTTACCGATTCACACTGTGTGGGTGATCTTTACAGTGTTGAAAAGGGTTGTGTCATCAGGCAGGTGTGTGACAGACCAAAGACAAGATGTTTGGACATCGCAGGTAAATTAGACGCTCATTAACATGGAGTATGATGTAGTACACTAAAAGTCTCTGTGACATTATAGTATTGGCGACATGCCTTGTTTGACATGATGATGATGAAAAGCTAAACAAACCACGAACTGCAGAGCTCCACAAGTCTGGTTCCTCCTTGGGTTCAATCCACGGAAGCCACGTTCATCTGTTCAAACAATTATTCACAGGTGTAAAAACTATGTCAATGCAGAGCCATCCAACCTTTTTGTGTCTTAGAGGGGACCGTATTTTGGTCCGAAACGTGTGAATCATCCCTAAGCCAAAGACCCTGTGAAGGTGAAGGCTAAAAGTGTGTCATTATTCACAGTCAAACGAGCCTTGTGCCGACAAAATCTAAAAGGACACTCCAAGAACTCCAAGCACCAATAAGAAGCCATTAATCCAAAAACAACATAAAAAACCAAATTACAGTTTGCAAATGTACACAGGGACAAAGACCCAAATGTTTTTTAGACATGTCTTGAGGTCTGATCCAACTAAAGCCTTGGAGTTTGGCCAACTGGGAATGATGTTGTGGGTCTGTTTTGCTGCAATGGGAACTGGAAGCTTTAAAAGAAATGGCATCATAAAGAAAGACCATCCATCCATCCATCCATTTTCCTCCGCTTATCCGGGTCCGGGTCGCAGGGGCCAGCAGCTTCAGTAGGGAAGTCCAAACTTCCCGGTCCCCGGCGACCTCTTCCAGCTCCACCGGGAGGACACCAAGGCGTTCCCAGGCCAGCTGTGAGACATAGTCCCTCCAGCGTGTCCTAGGTCTTCCCGGGGGCCTTCTACCGACTGGGCATGCCCGAAACACCTCACCAGGGAGGCGCCCGGGAGGCATCCGGACTAGATGCCCGAACCACCTCAACTGGCTCCTCTCGATGTGAAGGAGCAGCGGCTCTACTCTGAGCTCCTCCCGGATGGCCGAGCTCCTCATCCTCTATAATCAATAGATCTCAATCCCACTGACATGTCTTCCATAGAGGAAGCAGAGTCTGAGGATAAAGAAAGACCATTATGTGGAAATATTTAATAATAATTAATATATGACTTTTTTTGGCCAACTCTCTTCAACGTAATAGTACTTTACTCACGGTCCTTAGTAACAACCAGCTGCACTTCCTGTGCAAGTTTCCGGCACCATGACAGAGGAGTCCGGGCACAGTGAGGGAATCTACCGCTGTCACTATGGAGCCAAATATCCAGCGTCCAATGTGAAACTAACTTCACCACACTACATCACGGACATGTCTGCACGGCGGTGGTGCCTTTTCTTGTTCTTCTTGGTGAGGGAAGTCGAGTGGCAACCGGCCTTGAGATGCATTCGGGCACCTACCAGGTAGGAGTCCGTTTCGCCCCACATCCTCAAGCAATAAGCTTGCTGAGTACTTTGTTGCAGCAGCTCAGCTGGTGGCCATACAGCTTGTTGGTTCAGAAAAGCTATTCATCTTCTTATAATATTCCTTAAGATTCTCCAGCTTTTCGCCGATTTGTTTGGGTGTGTTTACCACATCTGGATCTACCAGCTTGTCGGCCATTCTTCCACGGTTGTTTTGAGTCGCCCTCTCCTCCAGGGACATTTTTTATGCATCTAGATTTAGATGGAAATGCAGGAGTCCTACCAGGGTAAATAGGAAAGTACCTCATAAAGTTCCTGCTGTGGAAAAGGGGCTCACAAAGCCACGACCGCGGTCATACAGACAGTTTGTGATTGTGATTTTAAAAAGCTGTGAGCAAGCAAGATGGTCCGTAAACCTGACTCAGCCGCCCCGGTTCTGTCAGGAGGAATGGGCAGGAATTCTAGCAAACTATGGTGAGACATTTGTGGAAGGATACCCAAACCTCTTGACCCAAGTCATGCAATTTTAAGCCAATGCTACCAAATACTAAGGAAATGCATGCACACTTTTGAGTTCAAAGACAGTCGTAAAAAAACTGTAAAACATCCTCTCCGGTTATCCGGTCACCACGGGGATAACGGGCTTGTTTCGCTTCCAAGCGTTCATAGCATCGCGTTTTGATCCTACGATGTTGTGAAGCAGAACACCCAAGCATCGGATTGTTACCCGCTAACACGGAACTCGAGCTGGGTTTAGGTTGTTGTGAGACAAGCCAGTTTGACCCTGTTGATGATGTGCTTTTGCTTCTGCTGTAGGGATCGGCCAAAAACGTGATGGACCAATGCCGATAAGTGCATTTCAAAGCCAATGACAGAACAACGATGGGCTTGCGGTGGCAAATCCTACATGTCTGCTGTGTCACGGCACGGTAGCCTGCAAAACCACGTCTCGTGTTGCGCTCGACGCAGGCTAAGACATTAAAGCATGTCTTTTGTATTGGTATCCGCTCATCTCAGTCACTGGTGGAAACGAATTGGCAGCATAAAACCCTGCAGCATAAAATCCCGAGTTGTCTTTGCTATATCTTGATCAACTTTGCTGCTGACTGTCACCCTGTGACTGAATGGGAGTCCTGCATCATTCCCATCCTTCATTTATTTTTGGTGTAGTTTGCAATATGAGATAACTAATAGTACACCACCGTCTTCTCTATGGTGCAGCTATGAAGCAATATCCAGTTGCAATAAACTGTGGTGGGGGAAAAAGTGTTGGGCTGGATTTCCCTCAAACCACCTGAGGAAACATTTCCATTGCTTTCATTCTGACGGACCCTTAATAGACATGTGCAAAATAGGATTTGAAGGGGGAAAAAATAGTCTAGCAAACAATTGTTTTTCTCGGCCACATTTAGATTCAAAACATGACTGCGCCTGTGCAACACAGAGTAACCCCAGGGCTAATGGGGAGCGCAAAAAGTCACCCTTTTAAATTAAGCTGACTTAGCCCAGAGTGTCAATCTCCAGTCAGCCCACTCCATTAGGCTATAAAGAGGTGGACAGCCTGCTACTTCCTGTTCAGAGGTGCTTGCAGAAAGTCATGGTTGTCATTAATGAGTTCGTCTCAGCAGCTGCAGCTGGTGCACGGATCGGCAGCACCGACAGAATCCTATCCCTCAACAATGCCCCCGGGGGCTACCACACCGATGCTACCTTTCTATACTCGTCTCATCGTTGTTTATCTGCTGCACTGCCTGACACTCAGCATCTGTCCCGTCCGTGTCCTATTCACACCCCTAAACACGTTCTGATGTGTGTTGACACACATACACACTCCAAAATGGCAAAAAAAGGAAACTGGAGTGAATCAAAACATCTTTTTAGTAAGCAATTGATTGTAAACATTACACTGAAATAGGCTGTTCTTCAGCTGGTCCAAAGTTTAGCCTTTAAAAATAAAAATTTTGGCAAACATTTGGATTCAATGTCCTTTTCTGTCAGGCATTCACACACTTAATGGCAAAGGCAAGAAAGCTTTCTCTCTTTGAGGCCGGCCCGATTGTTGAGCTGCAGCACGCAATGGCCGCTGCGGTTGTCCGATCCATCCCAGCATCCGTCCCCACTTAAGGGTTATGGAACAAGAAAGTGAAGTGGTACGCGTAACGAATGAAATGAGCCAGAGGACTGGCCATCCATCAAGGGACATGTCTTGGCCCAAATTAAGGTTGTTACTAAGGCCCAGTCCAATAATCATCAGACAGCATCTATGAGAGACGGGTTTTAGAAGTTGCAGTCTGAGAATTCCTTGGACCTCTGTCAAAACCTGAGACCTTGAAGTAGTCCAACTTCCATACTATGCTGTTTTGTACATGATTGAGTTTAAAAGGTCAGCGAGGCGGATTGTATTTTTATTTGGCTTTTATTTTTTTCTATCTCAGACAAAACAGCCCACAGAACTATCCCATCCAATTCATAATCTGAATCTTTTCGCTTTCCTTTTTCCCCTTCTTTTTCACTATTTATGGAGTTAATTTTGTGTATTTTTATTTTATTTTATGTATTTTTTTCAAATTTGCTGGAAAGCGATGCCACATTGGCTGTATATGTATATCCCGCCTTGTCTAAATAAAAAACGGATTTGTTTGAACGTGTTTACTACATTTAGACCCGCCAGCTTGTCGGCCTCTCTTCCACGGTGGGTTTGAGTCGACGTCTCGAAATCCTGCTGAAAAAGCTCCTCTGTAAAAAAGCTCAACATCCACTTCCTGTAGCTCTGCATAGCTACATGAAACTTGTGAAATGAGCGTAGGACGTTCGGAGCTGAACTCTGGTTTACACGTAGCCCACTAAGTGTGTTCAACCACTTTTGTGCTTTCCCCTCTCCCATCAACTTGTCAATCAAAGTACGCTGTTTTTCTGAACAAGGACCCATTTCCCTCCGGCTTTCGGAGACAAATGCACGCGTGTTTCATCCTTAAATAGGGGTCACCTGATTCACACCTGGTTTTTTTTACACAGTTCATCACTAGTCCCCGATTGGATGCCACACTGCTATTTTTTTTAAAACACCCCCTTTTCAACTAATTGCCCAATCGCACAGCCCTAAGAGCGTGCATATTATGAATGCTGGGTCTTGTTGGTGTTTTGAGAATCTACTGCACCCACTGGTAACTTGTCATGTAGCAATGAAAATAATCTTATAACCGTGATTCATCTGGCTAGTCACGTTCCACAGCTATTATTTTGAACACTTCTGCAAACAGGCTCTTGTCCGTTGTTTAATATGCTGTTACCGCGTGTTGTCGTCTGTCGCAGAACAAAGTTGCATTGCAAAATGGTACAGAATAAATGGTGTGTTTTTATTATTCCCAATTCAGGTTGGATTTGATTTTTGTTGCATAACGTCACTCTTTCAGACCATCCTGATTTGGGTTGTGGGTTTGTGGGTTTGTGTTTTGGGTTTGGGTTTGGGTTGTTGTGGGTTTGGGTTGTTGGGTTTGGGTTGGGTTGTGGGTTTGGGTTGTGGGTTTGTGGGTTTGGTTGTGGGTTTGGGTTTGTGGGTTGTGGCTTGGGTTTGGGTTGGGTTGTGGGTTTGGGTTGTGGGTTAGGGTTTGTGTTGGGTTGTGGGTTTGGGTTTGTGGGTTGTGGGTTGGGTTTGGGTTGGGTTGTGGGTTTGGGTTGTGGGTTAGGGTTTGGGTTGGGTTGTGGGTTTGGGTTTGTGGTCTAAATGCACCTGAGAACATTTGGGGATGGATGGGAAGGGAGGTTTAAGATAATGGACAGTGGATGCCCTCAGTGAAGCCATCGTGAACACCTGGAGCAACATTCCCACACGTCTTGTCATCAAGTCTGCCAAAACCAATTTTTGAAGTGATTAAGTGGGGCAGCTCCTCATTCCCGACTCGTTTTTAGAAAAAAATATTTGCAATGAATTTAAATTCAGTAAATGTAAATTCTTGCTTTTCAACTGGTCTTAACATTCAGGTGGCCACACCTGCCTGTCAAAGCCTGATCCCGTCAGATCTCAGAAGCTAAGCAGGGCAGGGCCTGGTCAGTACTCGGATGGGAGACCTCAGAGGAACACCGGGTGCCACAGTTGGGGGAAATAAACTTTCCTTGTACCCTTAGGCAAGGCACTTCACCCACATTGCCTAGTATAAAAGTGGTGTCGGTGGTGGTCGGAAGGGCCGATGGCGCACACTGGCAGCCTCGCTTTCCGTTGGTCTACCCCGGGGCAGCTGTGGACACACTATATAGTGGCTTACCATCACCAAGTGTGGCGTGAATGAATAATGACCTCGATGTAAGCGCTTTGAGAGTCTTTGATAAAACGCATAACAAGTGTAATTCATTATTATTATTATTATTTGAGTGTATGTGCCTGTTTTAAGTCTTCTGCTTATCACAAACAAGATGCTGCATTTGCGTCAACACAACTGCGGCTCCCATCCCTCACATTCATCGTTTCCTTTATGAGACAAATCAATGTGTATGAATCCATGGGATTTTCCACTGCTGTGAACACTGACCCCCACCGCCTGTCACGTGTTTGCAACACAAGAGGAGCATCACTAGTTCACCAGTCACTCTTCAATACATTGACTAGAATAGAACTCGGTTGAGTGCAGACCTCCGTCAGGGCTGAAAGGTTTGAAAGTGCAGACGTTTTTGGGCAGTTTCTGCAATCAGCAGCGTTAGTGTGATGCAACACCAAGAGACTCAGAAAGAAAGAAAACCATGTTTTTCAAATCCATCCCTTCATTTTCTATAACACTTGTTCTCATGAGGGTCAGGGGTATGCTGGAGCTTATCCCAGCTTGTTATCCCAAGTTTGGGAGAAAGGCGTGGTACACCCTGGACTGGTTGTGTTTTGTGAGTCTCTAGTAAGTCTGAAGTCTTCAATCTCAAGTCCAAGTCACAGGCAGTTCATCCATCCATTGAATAGACTTTAATTTTTGGAGTCCTTACAAATCATAAGCAATGTGGATTGTTGTAATCTTTGTATGTTTAATAAAACCAGTGTGATGAGACTTAGTTCCAGAAAAGTGCTGACATAGCATTCCGGGTTTAGTCCAGGGGTCACCCCCAACAGGTAGCCCTGCACGGCCACATGAGGTGCCCGCAAGCCTCCTTTTCATTTGGGTTTTTACTTAATAATGTGGAAACACTAGAAAGAAATGCGTTCTGGAATATGGTAATGTGAGTTTTGGATACCAGCATTTTGTTACGGTTCTGGTAAAACAAGCATATTTGGTTTGTATGGGTTGAAATAAGCTATGAAAATTGACGTTACAAAAATTGGACAATGAACTGATCTATTGTGAATAATGCATTATGGAAAGATTTATTTTAAACTCGTACTGGTACTTATTGTATATTTCTTAGCTACATTTTGAGTGTTTAATTGCTCTGTGATGATTTTAGCATTCTTTGTAAGATGACACCCTGAGTCAGTTATATTGAGTAACGACCGCCTGCGATTTTTGATTGGTTCGTCATGAGCCCCCCTACGGCTCGTGATTCCTCACCGATTGGCGAGTGGCAAAGTATTTAAACAATTAGTTGTAGTTCAGAAATATACGTCAGGAGATTAAAACACGATCGTAAATTAGCCGCACCACTCTATAAGCCGCAGGGTTCAAAGTTTAAGAAAATATCGTGTTGTGAGGCGTATGATGTGTTTTATTGGCAGTAATAGCTACAACGCTTGTCGCCTAGTTAGCGGGTTAGTTAGGAATCCATACTGCATTAGCCGCCATGAGCTGCTATGAAGCAGATTAGCTGGAGAAACGTGAATGGACTTACTACCGCCTTGTCGCACTTTTCCAAGGCCAAATGTCTTGTGGGTTTTTGACTTTTTATTTCCATCGACAGATTAGCGTGTTTTGGTGTCTGTGGCACTTTAAGGGCATTGAACATTGTGTTTTTACACTGTAATTTCTGCAATGCTTGCACTGCTTGTATGTATTTCAACGCCCGTCCTACTTTGAAGCTCTTTGCATTATTTGCATGTTGTTGTATTCCCTGTGTCTTCTCCAGCGGGTGACTCTGGGTCTTTTTGGCGACGGCCGTGGTCAGTACCAACTGCTTCGGTTGCCGTCACTTCCTGAGAAGGACGCCCGTGCCGTGCTTCCAGATCCCGCAAAATAAAGCGCTTTTTACTACTGTGTGTTCTATGGCCTCTTTCGAGGCCATGAGGGGAATTGAAGGGTTTCTGTTTTAAGTATTTGAATCCGCTAAAGCTCTAGGCATTCATATCATGTTCAATAGTTACGGGCAGTTACTGGGCACATAGAGCTTGCATACCTCGCGCCCATAATTATATACCTGACCCTGATTTACGACCGATAAGCTGCCCAAGGCCGGAACACTCCGACTACAAACACCTCCTGTTCCAGACGGCTGGCTCCAACATCCAGAGAGAAGATCATCTTCACACGGGAACCAAGGCCGCCTGCACATGAATCAACTGCTGCCATCGTCTCCTTGCTAATTGGTTCCCGGAAGCTGCAATTCTCACACTGCGGCCTTATCTGACTGGATCCATACCACCCGCAAACCAGGGCGCTGTCTTCACCCATTGGATGAGACTCGACCGACATTTGCATCTTCAATGTACAAAAGGACAGTTAGCTGTGTCCTTGTCTGTCTCTGTAGTAAGACTAACTTCTGTGTAGGCCTGTAGGGGCAGACGGGCACCCCGGAGCTCCGTGTATTAGCTTTGTTTGTCAGGAAATAAATATCCATATCTAAATCACATGGTAGTAATTTAGTCTCCTTTCCTCCAACGCGACACCCACGGGAACTGCGGACTTGAGATCGCAGGAGGCCACATTCCAACAGTGTCCAGGAGACCAGGTGGAAAGGTAGCAAGGCTAGAAGCTTAGGAGCAGAGTTCAAGCTGTTCTATCGTGGTGTAGATAAAGTTATTTTGAAGGAGGAGTTTGCTAGCAACGTCCTGGAGGTAAAAAGAGTGTCAGATAGAGTGATGAGCCTGAAGCTAGAAATCGAAGGTGTGATGTTCAATGTTGTTAGTGGGTATGCTCCACAGGTAGGATGTGAGATGGAGGAGAAAGAGAAATTCTGGTCAGACCTGGATGAAGTGATGCAGAACATCCCCAGAAGTGAGAGAGTTGTCATTGGTGCGGACTTCAATGGGCATGTTGGTGCAGGAAACAGAGATGATGAGGAGGTGATGGGCAAGTTTGGTATCCAGGAGAGGAACGCAGAAGGACAGATGGTGGTCGACTTTGCAAAAAGGATGGAAATGGCTGTAGTGAATACTTTCTTCCAGAAGAGACAGGAACATAGGGTGACCTACAAGAGTGGAGGTAGGAGCACACAGGTAGACTACATCTTGTGTAGAAGGTGTAACCTGAAGGAGGTCAGTGACTGCAAAGCAGTGGTAGGTGAGAGTGTAGCCAGACAGCATAGGATGGTGGTGTGTAGGTTGACTCTAGTGGTGAGAAGGATGAAGAGGGTAAAGGCAGAGCAGAGGACAAAATGGTGGAAGCTGAAAAAGGAGGAGTGTTGCGTGACATTTAGGAAGGAGTTGAAAAAGGCTATGGGTGGCCAGGAAGTCCTTCCAGATGACTGGACAACTACAGCTACTGTGATCAGGGAGACAGGTAGGAGAGTACTTGGTGTGTCATCTGGAAGGAAAGTAGATAAGGAGACTTGGTGGTGGAATGAGGAGGTGCAGGAGTGTATACAGAGTAAGAGGTTAGCTAAGAAGAAGTGGGACACTGAGAGGACTGAAGAGAGTAGACAGGAGTACAGAGAGATGCAGCGTAAGGTGAAAGTAAAGGTGGCAAAGGCCAAACAAGGGGCTTATGATGACTTGTATGCTAGGTTGGACAGCAAGGAGGGAGAGAAAGATCTATACAGGTTGGCAAGGCAGAGGGACAGAGATGGGAAGGACGTGCAGCAGGTTAGGGTGATGAAGGATAAGGATGGAAGGGTATTGACAGGTGCCAGTAGTGTCATGGGAAGATGGAAAGAGTACTTTGAAGAGTTGATGAATGAGGAAAATGAAAGAGAACAAAGAGTAGAAGAGGTGACTGTTGTGGACCAGGAAGTAGCAAAGATTAGTAAGGAAGAAGTGAGGAGGGCATTGAAGAGGATGAAGAATGGAAAGGCACTCGGTCCTGATGATATACCTGTGGAGGTATGGAAGTGTCTAGGAGAGGTGGCAGTAGAGTTCCTGACCGGGTTGTTTAACAAGATCTTAGATAATGAGAAGATGCCTGAGGAATGGAGGAGAAGTGTGCTGGTGCCCATTTTTAAGAACAAGGGAGATGTGCAGAGTTGTGGCAACTACAGAGGAATAAAGCTGATGAGCCATACAATGAAGTTATGGGAAAGAGTAGTTGAAGCTAGACTAAGGGCAAACGTGAGCATTTGTGAGCAGCAGTACGGTTTTATGCCAAAAAAGAGTACAACAGATGCAGTATTTGCTTTGAGGATGTTGATGGAGAAGTACAGGGAAGGTCAGAGGGAGCTGCATTGTGTTTTTGTAGATCTGGAGAAAGCTTATGACAGGGTGCCCAGAGAGGAACTGTGGTATTGTATGAGGAAGTCTGGAGTGGCAGAGAAGTATGTTAGAGCGGTGCAGGACATGTACGAGGACTGTAAGACAGTAGTGAGGTGTGCTGCAGGTGTGACAGAGGAGTTCCGAGTGAAGGTGGGACTACATCAGGGATCAGCTCTGAGCCCCTTCTTGTTTGCTATGGTGATGGACAGGCTGACGGACGAGGTTAGACAGGAATCTCCATGGACTATGATGTTTGCAGATGACATTGTGATATGTAGTGAGAGCAGGGAACAGGTGGAGGAGAAGCTTGAGGGGTGGAGGTTTGCCCTGGAAAGGAGAGGAAGGAAGACGGAGTACATGTGTGTAAATGAGAGGGACCCAAGTGGAAGAGTGAGGTTACAGGGAGAAGAGATAAAGAAGGTGGAGGATTTTAAGTACTTAGGGTCAACAGTCCAGAGCAATGGAGAGTGTGGAAAAGAGGTGAAGAAGCGTGTGCAGGCAGGCTGGAATGGGTGGAGAAAAGTGTCGGGTGTGATGTGTGATAGAAGAGTTTCAGCTAAAATGAAAGGAAAGGTGTACAAAACTGTGGTGAGACCAGCCATGTTGTTTGGTTTAGAGACAGTGCCGCTGAGGAAAAGACAGGAGGCAGAGCTGGAGGTAGCAGAGATGAAGATGCTGAGGTTCTCTTTGGGTGTGACCAGGATGGACAGGATCAGGAATGAGCACATCAGAGGGACAGCACATGTTAGAGGTTTTGGAGATAAAGTCAGAGAGGCCAGACTGAGATGGTTGGGACATGTCCAGAGGAGAGATAGTGAATATATTGGTAGAAGGATGCTGAGTTTTGAACTGCCAGGCAGGAGGCCTAGAGGAAGAGCAAAGAGGAGGTTTATGGATGTAGTGAAAGAGGACATGAAGGTAGTTGGCGCAAGAGAAGACAGGGTTAGATGGAGGCAATTGATTCGCTGTGGTGACCCCTGAAGGGATAAAACCAAAGGAAAAGAAGTATTTTTTTGTTCAAGTCAATAAAATCTTGAAATGACAAATCTTTCTTTCCAATGGGCTTTGGTGTGACCCTGAGGCCAGAGAGAAATATCAGCTCTGAATTCCCACCCACTGTTGTCACGCAGCACCTCACCAGTCTCCCGCCTCCCCCATTATACGTCAGACACGGCCATTACTGGTGAAAGGAGATTGGCGAGGCAACACGGGTTTACAGACTTTTTTGTGGCTATAAATAGCCCAGGCACAGTGATGTCATGTTGGACTATTTTTACACCAGGAAGGTGATGTGGAGGGAGCATGGTGGTTCCAAATGGGTGAAAGTGAGAAGAAATATCAGCGCCTCCTTTAATCTTTGCCACACCAACATCCTAACAGCACGAGAGCAGATAGAAGCAATACATTTCCTCATGTCTTTCTGCTTCCTTTTTTTGTGGTAATACAGTCTGACAGCTAACTGACAGCAGTCAAGCCTGAAGCACCCATGCAGCGGGAAAATGGGTGGCGGGACGTTGGGTTACCGAACTGTAAGAACTCCCATAGCGCGGGCGCACTTCCCCGTTATCGTACATGCACACACAAAAAAGCTGTCCAAATGGGTGATGGCCATGACAAGGACTGGAGGAGAATGTGACAGGCTGTCTCTAGACTACACTGTGCCGGTCACCTGCTGGTGAAAAAAAGCCCTGGAAGCTGTAGGTGACATTTCGAGACATAATAACTTATTATGTCAGCTGTTAGAGTTCCAAAAAAGGCGGTTTTGAAATAGATAGCGTTTAAACGCCGCCGCTGTCTCCATGTCCTGTGGTACTCTTTCAGGGTGCTGATCAATTTGTTTGAAATGAACACGTCAAATCATGAAAACATGAGCCATCTATTCCTAGGATGATGATGAATGATGCCGATGCTCCTCATGCAGCTCATTATTTTAACTTTGGCTGTCATTCAAGTGTAAAAAGAAGTTAGCCACTGTGATTTAGTGTCCCCGGTGAGTACCCGACGAAAACCCACGAACACGCAAATTCCACACAGAAATGCCCAAACAGAGATTCCAGCCCACTGCGAGGCAAACATGGTAACCACTCATCCACCGCTTTTAAAACCAAATATTTTGTCCGAATTCCAAATTCATTTATTCATTTTCTATGCCGCTTATCCTCATTAGGGTC
>QODF01000116.1:1042038-1057063 GCA_024372805.1 Oostethus manadensis
GCACTTGTCTCATAATCCCCCCCTCTGGATTTTGCAGCCTCTAATTTCGGATGCTCTCCTAAATATTGTTGTAACGGGGGTCTACAGAAAACCAAGACAACGGCATCAGTAAGGCATGGAAATAGCATATTTCACTTTTGTTGAAATAGCATTTCCATCACAATTGCTTTATTTTCTCACAGGAATTAAATTATTCTTACATTAAAATCCAATATTGTTCATACGTACAGTTAATGCTAATTTTTTTATTAATATTGTGTCTTATTGTATTTGTTTTCCTATCATTGTAGAGCACTTTATGAATTTTTCTGCTAGTTCAAAAGTATATTTTCTTTTTAAAACAAGTGGGTATTTAATTATTAAGTATTTAATTATTAAAACAGGATGCAACACACACCATAGAATAAATACATAATAATGGAAATATAATACTCCTTTACTTATGTGCCGTATTTTATGTCCATATGTTGGACACATAGAGAATATTTTTGTCAAAAAATTTCAAAGTCCATCCATCCATCCATTTTCCTCCGCTTATCCGGGTCCGGGTCGCGGGGGCAGCAGCTTCAGTAAGGAAGTCCAGACTTCCCGGAGCTCTTCCAGCTCCACCGGGAGGACACCAAGGCGTTCCCAGGCCAGCTGTGAGACATAGTCCCTCCAGCGTGTCCTAGGTTTTCCTCGGGGCCTTCTCCCGACCGGGCGTGCCCGAAACCCCTCACCAGGGAGGCATCCGGACTAGATGCCCGAGCCACCTCAAGTGGCTCCTCTCGATGTGAAGGAGCAGCGGCTCTACTCTGAGCTCCTCCCGGATGGCCGAGTTTCAAAGTCAATATTATATTTTATTTGATCTGTCAAAAATAACACGTTAACAGCGGTAACCCATTAAATTCACTAATTACTGCAACAATAGAATTCCAACACCATATCTGTATCCCCCGCTCACAAACACGTCTCTAGTCCGTTCACTCCAAGCATCACCACAAGCACTTATTTTGCATTTATGTGTGGTCTAAATAAACAGAACGACAAAGAAAATCAAGATGTGGATATTCTTGTTGCTCACTGAATGAGCAAGTATACAATTTGCTGCATTTAAGTATGCTCGGAAATCCCGGAAAACCAACTCAAAACATGTGAATGCAACGTTAGTTACTTGGAGTCTTTGAACACAACCGCCCATTGCTCACAATAATGTAGTCAAAGTGTGATTCAAATGTTCTGCTACAATTGGAGAAACTAGTGTTGGTTCATTTGTAGCTCTTCACACATACAAATACTGTAAATATAATCCTGTTCTGCCTGTTCAAATTCAGGAAAACTGGGTGTATTTCAGACCTAGTTGCCCATGGTGATTAATCAGGATTAATTCATTTGAAAACCGTGTTTAATCTGATTAAATTATGTAATCATTTGACAGCCCGAATTTTGGATATACGGTATTTATTGTATTATTGTAATGTAGTTTTTAGATTGAATTAATTAGTCATTTCAATAATAGACGGCATGCTCTGCCCTGGCCCTGCAAAACCCACTGAGATGTGAGAAATACAAATAAATCCGATTTTCAAAGACACCAGTGCTCAGTTTGGACTGATGATGTCAACACCGTCACTCTGGTATTCATTTAGTGTAATATCTAAACTGGTTGCCTTATTTAGAAACGGGATAGAGAATGTTTTGAGTCCTACAAACACAATAAGGAACATGTTGATTAATGAATACATCTTCCACAATGGAGCGTGGAGTATAACGCTGTAGCCCATCAGTGTAGATGTACAGTGTGCCCCCCAAGCCTTTTTTAGCAGGAGAAGAGCCCGGCACAGAAGGAGGTTTCCAGGAAGGACGCGGGGGTGACGCACCGCGCGGCGTGACAACTGCCACACCACATTAGCCTTTGAATGCAGGGTCAAGTGGCAGGTGAGACAGATTGAAGTGAAGGTGAATGGCTTTTTAAGATAAATGCAGCGCGCTGGAGATGCTTGGTAAACAACAACTCGCTGTTGTAATTAGTGGGATGTGTTTGCTTGCGTCTTCCGATAACACATCGGATATTGTAGTTCACAAAATATCAACATTACGTGTGTGATTGCAGCACACGTTGCTATACTATACTGTACACAACAATACAGTGATTGTGAAACTGATGGGAACCTCTGGTCTGCAGAACGTCTGCTCTGGGATGCTTGAAAGAAATTTTCCCATAGAAAATAATAGAAATAGGAACATTTATTCCAGCGTCACCGTCATAAAACTGTACAGACAACATTTTATTTAACATTCTTCAGAGTCTTTTTTATTTGCTTATTAGCCAGCTCCTCCCGGATGGCCGAGCTCCTCACCCTATCTCTTAGGGTGAGTCCAGCCACCCTACGAAGGAAACTCATTTCCGCCGCTTGTATCCGCGATCTTGTTCTTTCGGTCATGACCCATAACTCATGACCATAGGTGAGGGTGGGAACGTAGATGGATCGGTAAAGAGAGCTTTGCCTTCCGGCTCAGCTCTCTCTTCACCATGACGGTCCGGTACAGCGACCACATTACTGCAGATGCTGCACCGATCCGTCTGTCGATCTCACGCTCCCTTCCCTCACTCGTGAACAAGAACTTGAGATACTTGAACTCCTCCACCTGAGGCAAGACCTCACTCCCAATCCAGAGGGTACCGTCCACCTGTTTCCGACTGAGAACCGTGGCCTCGGATTTGGAGGTGCTGAGTCTTATCCCAGAAGCTTCACACTCAGCGGCAAACCGCTCCAGTAAACGCTGAAGGTCACAGCCTGATGAAGCCATAAGGACCACATCGTCTGCAAATAGCAGAGACGAGATCCTAAGGTCACCAAGCTGGACTCCCTCAACACCTTGACTGCGCCTAGAAATTCTGTCCATGAAGATTATGAACAGAATTGGTGACAAAGGGCAGCCTTGGCGGAGGCCAACGTTCACCGGAAACAAGCTGGACTTACTGCTGGCAATGCGAACCAGGCTCCTGCTTCGATTGTACAAGAACCGAATGGCACGTAGTAGCGGGCCATCAATCCCGTACTCCCGGAGCACCCCCCACAGGACACCACGAAGGACACGGTCAAATGCCTTTTCCAGGTCTACAAAGTACATGTAGACCGGTTGGGCAAACTCCCACATACCCTCCAGTACCCTTGCAAGGTCCAGTGTTCCGCGACCGGGATGAAAACCACATAGCAGTTTCTGTAGCCGAGGTTCGACTAACGGTCGTGCCCTTCTCTCCAGCACCCTGGAGTAGACTTTCCCAGGGAGGCTGAAGAGTGTGATCCCCCTATAGTTGAAACACACCCTCCGGTCCCCCTTTTAATGGGGACCACCACCCCAATCTGCCAGTCCAGAGGTACTGTTCCCGACTTCCATGCAATGTTGTAGAGGCGTGTCAACCAACACAGTCCCCCAACATCCAGAGCCTTGAGGAATTCCGAGCGGAACTCGTCCACCCCCGGAGCCTTGCCACTGGGGAGGGATTTAACTACCCCAATTACCTCAGCCACGGTGATAGAACTGTCCACGTACGTATCCTCAGAGTCTGCTTCCTCTACGGAAGATATGTCAGTGGGACTGAGAAGGGCGTATCAACTCCTCTTTGACCTAAACTCAATCAGAATAAAATAACCCAGGCAGACTTTTACCCTGTAAATGGGCTGGTCCAAACACACAAGACCCTCCCAACACAACACAAAGTCAGGTCAAATCCATTTTCAAGGTGGACTGAAAATCCAGACATCATAAGGAGAGGTTGGTCAACCCTGAAGCTTGTCTCAGCCCTTCCAATGCTCAGTACTACTGGCCTACAGCCTTTATGGCGCATATGCATGTGAATTGTTGTTTTTGTCAAGTTCTTACACTTCTTACGTCACAAATTCCGGGCAGTTTCCCCTGTGATTGCAGATCAATTACAGATTACAGATCAAATCTCCAATTTGCTTGCAGAAATTGTAGCTGGGGTTTATCAGAGTCGATGAATTTGCAGATGAAGGGTTAACTGGGTGTTGTGCTTTAGTGTAAACGCTGTTCAAGCCCTACACAGCATGCATAACGTCCCTCTCTCTTTAATGCCACATCTTGTAATATTATGGTACATTATGGATGGGTTGCATCCTCGTGACATGATAGTGGTGGTATTAAGAGGTGGATTAAGTCGGTTAAGTCCCCGCTGAAGGCTACCAAATGCACTGCTCGGCGCCGGTGGGTTCAGTACACCTAGTACATAAGCTTTACCTGATTATTTATCTGATTTGATCTCATTGCTGCACGTGCATTGGTGAGTATGCAGGGACCCCTGCGCTGTTTTTTGACGAGCTGTTGACGTCTCATGTGAGTGTCATCATCATGCATGACAGCTGCTAGACCTGCTACACTTTGGGATACGATTGTGACTGAATATCAATCACGTGATGTTGGCGCACGTGGATGGATGGACGAATGAGAGTTTCTCTCCACAGCACTTCATTCCAACAAACCCCTGATCCTTCAAAACTTCCGGGGGTATTTTCACATCAGTGATCACCACAAAAGCCCGGAGTCAAGCAAAGGCTTTTTTTCCCCCACATGCCCGTGATTGAGAGGCGTCATTACACCGGGATAAGAAATCTTTTATCCGGGAGTAAGCCTTTGCTGTTTCCAAGTGACTGACAAAAGATTTGATATTGGACGGCTTCTCTGCAGCTGATGTTCTCCCATCGGTCAATGATAACTTCTCATCGTTCCAAAGGACGCTGAGCTGTATGTCGGCTCCAATGAAGGGGAGATTCCAAAGCAAACGTTCCCCCATCTCGACCCAATGAAGTGCGACCGCAAAGAATGAATGTCGTGTCACGAGAAACAGCTCAGCAGCGCTCTTTTAATGAAATGCCTGTCTGGAGTGTGACGGGGCAGACTCACGCTATCCCAGCCTCGGTGGAACCGCACAAACGTGGCTCTCCGTGTGCGGACTTCACAGAATTGTGCGGGCCAAATGAAAAGCGGGCTGGAGGAATGGCTTCCACCCAACTGGTTCCCAGCGAGGAGACGGATTGGGATGATGAAAATGATGAAAATCAGGCCAGAGTGGCGGTTTGACACCATATCTGATTAACAATCAGGGCGTGCCAGATGCAGAAGCATACAAACGTGCCTGATTTGGAAAAAGAGATCTGACAGGTTGAACATTTCCACAAATTGTCTAGTTTCATTGCAGGAAACCGGACATTTGGGAGGTTCTGCTTATGAATGTGTACTTGCCGTTGCAGGCCGGCGTGCCGGCTGTGAACACCTAATCGTCCACTCATTCGTTTCCTTAAAAGTGTATTCTGTTGAGCGAGCTGGAGCTTATGTCGGCTTAATAAGGAGGAGGAGGAGAAGAACAAGCAACAAGAAACCAGAGAAAGAACAAGAACAAACAATCAAAGAGGAATAAAAAACGAAACAACTAGACGATGTACGTTTATTATCTCTGTGTGGAGTTTGCATGTTCTCCCCGTGCGTGCGTGGGTTTTCTCCGGGTACTCCGCTTTCCTCCCACATTCCAAAAACATGCATGTTAGCTTCATTGGCCGCTCTAAATTGTCCATTAGAGTGTGAATGTTTGTTTGTCTATATGTGCCCTGCGATTGGCTGGCGACCAGTCCAGGGTGTACCCCGCCTCACGCCCAAAGACAGCTGGGATAGGCTCCAGCATCCCCGCCACCCTAATGAGGATAAGCGGCATAGAAAATGGATGGATGGATGAAATAAACATATTACTAAATATTAAATAATAAAAACTTAAAAATGACTACATTAAGAATTATAATAACATTGTGATATTATTGCATTGCTATTATTATTTAGTCAAGCGAGTTATTATATTTACACCGTGCGATAAACCTGTGGCTTGTACAACACGGCTGCAAATACTCAGTAGTGTACCTAATTAATGTTACCTTGTTTTTACACTTACTCTGCTCTTGTGTACTTTTGTACTTTTGCTGCTGGAAACCTGGAATTTCCTTTTGCGGAACTGATAAAAGCAAACGATATCTTATCTTATCGCTTATTACACTATTAGTACTATAGTAGTAATGTTATCAATAGTGGTAATAGTATTACTGCTATTCCTGCAGCTCAAAAAATACTCAAATGTAATAATAATTGACTTTATTTTCAAAATAAACAAACTTTCCGCAAGTAATACGGTATTTTATATGTTGCACTATTTACTTGTATTAATTGGAAGCTGTTGCAAGTTTATAAACTCTGCCAATAAATAGGATTTATAATTGGCATCCTTTTTTCTCAAAACTTCCCCCTTCTGATGCCCAAGTGAGGTCATGGCTCACCTACGGGCATTCCATTCAGTTACAATTTGTAATTAATATCCAGGTAGCTAAATTGCTAACATCCTTAAACAATCCTTTATTCGATAAGCACGCACCCTGCGCAACTAAACAAATGGACATTCTTGCGCTTTTCATCTTGGCATATTTACCAAGACAAAACATGGCCAATCGAGAGAGAGAGAGAGAGCGTTAATCCCATGCCAGGTGCATCAGCAGGGCTGATGTTTGATTGGCGCCAGCCCGCCCAGGTTATTATTTTCTGACTTCCTATCAAGGTTTTGCCGTTTGGGTCATGCGTATGCACACCGCTTGCTCATTACAGCTCGGGAGCAGGTGCATCGAGTGAAGCGAAAATCTTAATGCTGCCGCAGTCACCACATCCGGGGGCACAATGACGCTCACCGACTCTTTGGGAGTCTGGTGGAAGCTTCCGGATTTCAATCACGACGGATGCCTGGGAATAAAAACATCTATAACGTGAAAGAATGACAAGTACATCAAATATTCACTGACTGAAATGAAGCCGACGGAATGAGTTTCCTGGACACCTTTCATTTACAGTCGATTACATTTGAATCGTGTCTTCAAGCAATTTTGAAGGTGCTACTTAGCTGCAACTAGCATAAGTATAATAACAATAAAGCAATATTTTCGTTAATGTCATCTTTCATCGCTATAAAGTTGGCAGAGATGGAGCTCCACCCTCGCCCTTGGTACATCGCCTGTCTTGCCCGCGTGTATTACGTGACTGAATAAGTGCATTTTAATGCACAGCCCTAATCTCTAAAAATAGCAACCGTGTCGCTAAACTGCCAGCACAGATCTCGTCTGCATATGAGCTGTGTTACGAAGTTGTCGCTCAACCAAATGTAACGAGCGCATACACTGTAGGACCTTTCTGTGATTGGGTGCAGAGCAAGACAGAGCAGCTACGTGCTTTGATCTGACAAATCGCAGTAGCTTTGATCAAATTTAGAAATGCGACAGCTTCTGCCTGGACATTAAGATGGCGGCAGTTGTTTAACTCAATATGTATTCCATTTACTGCAGTCTGAATGGCTAAGTTGCATATATATATATATATATATATATATATATAAGTCAATTACCAAAAACATGATTTATTTAAGTATTTTCATTCAAAAAGTGAAACTTGCATATTATATACAGTACATTCATTACACACAGACTGATATATTTCAGATGTTAATTTCCTCCCATTTTCATTATTACAACTGAAAACGGAGGAAAATACAAAATTCAGTGTCTAACCAATTAGAATATTATTTATGACCAATAAAAAAAAGCATCCTCAGGTGTTATGAGAGCCCAGGTTGCTCCTCTGCACTATTTGCTCTTCTGCACTGTTCGGTCTAGCTCCTAGGTTCCTAAAGTGGGGTACGCCTACCCCCAGGGGTACCCCAATTGTAATAGGGAGTATGTGAATAAAAATTAAGTGCAAGGAGAAGGAGCCGAAAGCAGAATGGAGACAGCACACAATGTTGTTCATTGTTCTATGTGCATCACATGCACAAGTAAGTAAGTTTGATGATTATTTTGTGCATTAAGAGAGGGGGGAACATGGCTTCCCACCAAATGTCTAAAGAGGTACTCAGGAACCACAGCTCTATAAGGCTGCACTTATCTTGGACCTCAGAAAACACAGTGGACCAACACCAGCAGATGACATGACAACCCAAACCATCACCGACTGTGAAAACTTTACACTGGACCTGAAGCAACGTGGATTCTGTGCCTCTCCACTCTTCCCTCAGATTTTGGGACATGGATTTCCAAAGGAAAAGCTTAATTGACTTACAGGTGAGACAGGTGAGGTGATTCCGACAATTTCTTTTGTTCAAGAGTGGCTTGACACAAGGAACATGACAGTTGAAACCCAGGTCTTGCATACGTCTGTCTGTAGTGGCACTGACTCCAGCTGCAGTCCACTCTTTGTGAATCTTCCCCCTTTTTCAGTGGGATTTTTTAAAAAAACAAAACAAGGAAAAGATAAACCAAATAAATAAAAAAATTTTTTAAAAAATTTTTTTAACCACATCTTTTCCTTTCCTGTGACTCTCTGTTAATGTGCTTGGACACCGAGCTCTGTGAACGGCCAGCTTCTTTAGCGGCGTGTCTTTGTCAATAATTGTCTTTTGGGCACCTGTCAAGTCAGCAGTCTTTCCCATGAAATACTGCTATCTTGTGGAGATAATATAAACTCATCATGAGATTGCCTACAGCCTCATCTCTTAATAGTCTTGGTGCTAATGAGAGTCTTTGGTTTTGTAGAGACTCTGCGGTTAATTGAATTGAATTGTTATGGCTTAGTCTTCTCTTTCACCCAAATCAACTGAAATCGGCGCAAGCTTACCTTTAATTCCGAACAGCACAGGCAGTATAGAAAATAAAGAAATGGATGACATTGAATCATAGAGAAAATTGTGGTAACTTCATAAAATGTGGAAGGAGAGACAATTGTTGGCCAACGTTGAGGTTTCAAGTACAAACACACCAAATTTGAACATGCTTTGACTAAAACTGTGACACTAGGTCTCCTGGGATACAATAATGCTGCAGCCAAACGTTCCGCTGTGCTTTCTAGTGGCCGTAGCGATCTACCTTGCATGTCTAATTGCAGTTGCCAGATGTTTGCGGCATTTTAGTGTCCTCTTGCATAACAGATGTCAAATGGTTCCTCTGGATTTGAAATGATTTTGTGTTTTTTTGGCCGCCGAGTGGTAATGCATTTGCCGCAGCGGGCGCGTTTCACAGCACAGCGCTCACACTATTTCCTGTGGGAGCGTGTGTCCTATTCCACACCTGGCGTTGATCCCTTCCAAACAACAAACAAGCGCTCCGTCAGGCTCACAGATGCTTCCAATCGGGATCGTTTTATTCGGATGTTTAATCTCGGGGATAACTCGATTCCGCCACGAGCGCCGTTTTCTCAGCGGAGTCACTCTGTCTGATCGACAGGCCAGATATTACATCCAAGGAAATGATTGGTTAAGTCCCATAATGAAACAGGATTTGCTATAAGAGCCGCGGGGAGTCTGTTCTATGGGTTTTCTACTCCTCTCCGGAGGACGGACCTCATGCTGCTCCTTGAAGATAGGACTTAAATCCGATGGTCTTAGATTAAATGGTCTTGAAAGCAAACTATGTTTCAAAGTAATCTGCGGTTGAAAAGCCAGAGATTACACCATAGCTCACTTACTCTTGCGAGAGATAAGCTGGTAAAGAGACACACGTGGGGCTGAATGATTCATCTGTGCATTTGCATGCAAGTTACAATTCCAAAATGATCTGCCTCTCGCTGCAAACCATCACATATTTACAAAATCTAGCCGGTAAACTTTGAAACTACTGCACCACATACTAATGATTCATTTTCCAATTAATCGCGATTAATCACAACCATAAGTGCAGAAAAGCCACATTTCCATGATGGAGTTCAGAACGCAGAACGTTTCTGTTAACATGACAGTCGCTACGAGCGAACGGACAACTTTTGTTGCTGACGCGGGCATCTCACCACTGCGCTCGTTTCTCTGTGATCGCAACAATAAAGATAGAAGCTGCATTTCTGTAGGTCGCTATGAGGCCTGACGTGTTCACCACTTGCGATCCTTTCATTCGTTCGTTCCTTTACAGTGTCTCTTACCTCACCGGTGTCGCAGGGGTATGCTGGAGCCTATCCCAGCTGACTTCAGTACACCTTGGACTGATCGCCAGCTATTGCAGAGCATACACTGAAGATAAACAAGCATTCACACTCACATCCATACTTGTGGACAATTTAGACTCTTCAATGAACCTAACATGCATTTTGGAATGTGGGAGGAAACCGAAGTACCCAGAAAAAAAACACGCATGCACAGGGAGAACATGCTAACTCCATACAGAGATGTCCAAACGGAGATACGAACCCAGATCGTCCAGATCTCCTGACTGTGTGGCCAACATGCTAACCACTCGTCCACCGTACAGCCCCATCCTTCCATTCATCCTTTTCTGCATGAAATTCTATATAATCTTTTTTTTTAAATTGTTTTTTTCAAATGTTAGGGGTGTCTGGAATGGATGATTATAATTTACATTATTCCTTAAGGAAAAAATTGCTTGGGTTTTTGCACGTTTCGGTTTTCGTTAAACCTTTTGTGACAAATTAATAATGAAAACCAGTGGCAGCTGCTGGTCATTTATGGACGGGAAGCTCATTTTCTCCGGGCCGGCGCCGCCCATCCCGCGCCCTCAGCGCCCGGCGGGCACCGTAGCTGAGGAGATCCGCGGGATGGGCCCGGCGCGCGAACCTGCATCATAAATGTGTTTATTTATTTATATGTAAATTCTACTCTCTGTACTTTTTAACAAAGACAAAGGCGCTGGGGATCGGTAAAGTCTAACAATAGAATGATAAACTTCTAAATCACTGGTCCACTCATTCACAGTCAAAAAGCGATTCAGTCTCAGACGGATCATCCAATCGTTGAGCAGAAGCCGAGCATGCGGGCCATAGACCCCCAAAGATACTGAGCGTCCGGTGGACGGGACAAATCCCAGCATTTATCCAATGACCGTCCAGTTTCGTGCAGTGGATCAACCCAACAAAAAACACATTTTATGGGGAATAATTCAGGAAATGATAAACACAAAATAAATGTCATTTAGTGCTTTTCCACGGGATGATTTTTAAGTTCTGTCAACTTTGCCAGTCAAAACGATGGCCTGGTGGAGTCACAGCAAAGGAAAAGACGCGTCTTGGGTCAGTACCCATGAGCTGAACTCTCGTGAGGTTTGCTGATCTCACGCGTGACGTCACACATGTTGACGTTTTTGAACTTGAATTGCGTGTATGAATTGTAAACAGATTGTATGTAGAAGGTGCTTATTCAACTTATCACAAACAAACCAGACCAGAGCGTGAACGTAACACACATTTTCAACCAAGTCCTTATTGATCCCGCCAGCCGATAATCAAGCAGAGGGCATCATTCCTTTTAGACAACCGTGCTGCCCTCAAGCAATGGAAGAGCAGCGCCAATTCATCTCCTCTTGGAGACGCCATATTTTACTACTGCAGATAAGTAAATAATGAATTATCCAGTAAAAGTGTAGACATTGGCACAAAATACAAGATGGCAGAAGAAAATGTGTCTGAATGCGAGCAAACGGTTCTGGCGTACCGGCCAAATGAATAGCCCGTTGCAATAATGCGGCCCTGTGTGTTGTTGATAGTTACGGTGAGCGTGCTTGACAGGAAGCCAATAGTTAGATGAGAGAAGAGTGCCCGCAAGGCAGGTCAGCTACACGCTGGCCTCCAATGGCTGCAGGCCAACATTGATAGGCTAATATATTGTGGATCAATCCCCACCCCCACCCCCCACACACACACACACACAGTAACCAAGCGCTGGGAAAGTGCGTTGGGAAACATACAGTACATATAATACTAAGACATAAATATTATGAATTATGTGATGTCAGAAAGACTGCAATTACTGCATCGGGCGACAGTGTTCCTCGAACGATCAATCATTTTTGGTTAGTTTTATGTTTTATAACCAATGTCACCTCTCTGGCGGGGAAGGAGCCTGAGCTGCTGCGTGAGGTGGAGAAATTCCGGCTAGATATAGTCGGACTCACCTCAACGCACGGCAAGGGCTCTGGAACCAGTCCTCTCGAGAGGGGCTGGACTTCATTCCACTCTGGTGTTGCCGCCATAGAGAGGCGACGGGCAGGGGTGGCAATTCTTGTTGCCCCCCGGCTCCAAGCCTGCACGTTGGAGTTTAACCCGGTAAACGAGAGGTTAGTTTCCCTACGCCTTCGGGTGGGGGGACGGGTCCTGACTGTTGTTTGCGCTTATCCGCCAAACAGCAGTTCAGAATACCCGCCCTTTTTGGAGTCCTTAGAGGAAGTACTAGAGAGTGCTCCCTCAGGGGATTCCCTTGTTCTGCTGGCTGACTTCAGCGCTCATGTTGGCAACGACAGTGAGACCTGGAGAGGTGTGATTGGGAGGAACGGCCCCCCTGATCTTAACCCGAGCGGTGTCTTGTTATTGGACTTCTGTGCTCGTCACGGATTGTCTATAACGAACACCATGTTCAAGCATAAGGGGCTCCACATGTGCACTTGGCACCAGGACACCCTGGGCCGCAGTTTGATGATCAACTTTGTGGTTGTGTCGTCGGACTTGCGGACACATGTTTTGGACACTCGGGTGAGGAGAGGGGCGGAGCTGTCAATTGATCACCACCTGGTGGTGAGTTGGATCCGATGGTGGGGGAGGATGCCGGTCAGACCTGGCAGACCCAAACGCGTTGTCAGGATCTGCTGGGAATGTCTGGCAGAGTCCCCTGTCAGAAGGAGTTTCAACTCCCACCTACGGGAGAGCTTTGATCATGTTCCGAGGGAAGCAACGGACATTGAGTCAGAGTGGGCGACGTTTCGTGCCTCCATTGTCGATGCGGCCGATCGGAGCTGTGGCCGTAAGGTGCTCGGTGCCTGTCGTGGCGCTAATCCCAGAACCCGTTGGTGGACGCACAACCTTCAGCCAACACGTGTTATCAGTCAAAGGTGCAGAAAACTGGAATAATATTCCAGTTGTTATAAGAGACTCGACTACCTTAAGTTCATTTAAAATCAATCTCAAACAATGGCTTAGGAGGACCCAGATCTGTGACCATTAATTTGAAAATCCTTTGTTTCTATTGTGTATGTATTGTTGTACGTTCTTATCGTGTTTTATTGTTTTATTTTACTGTCTATATAGTGTCTTTGTGTTTTGTTTTGTGTTGTTTGTTTTGTTTATTTTCTCTTATTCAACCGCCAGGGACTACAGATGTAAAGTAGCCTTTGGCTAATTCTGGCATATTTACACATAAGTGTTCATCAATATGCATTGTCCCTTTAGAAATAAAGATAAGCGACACCAGCGGTGAAGGATGCCGTCAAGCCGAGGAAGAGGAGTCCTATCATGCCGTTTTGGCCATGGGACTCTGGAGGCAGCTGACAGGTACCCGCAGGCCAAGCGGTCTGCAGCTCTGGCAGTCACTAAGGCAAACACTCGGACATGGGAGGAGTTCGGAGAGGGCATGGAAAACGACTTCTGGATGGCTTCAAAGAGATTCTGGACCACCATCCGCCGTCTTCGGTAGGGGAAGCAGTGCACAGTCAACACCGGGTATGGTGGGGACGGTGTGCTGCTGACCTCAACTCAAATTGTTGTGGACCGGTGGAGGTAATACTTCGAAGACCTCCTCAATCCCACCGACACGTCTTCCAACATGGAAGCAGTACCCGGGGACTCTGAGGCGGGTTCTCCTATCTCTGGGGCTGAGGTTACCAAGGTCGTCAAAAAGCTCCTTGGTGGCAAGGCCCCGGGGGTGGATGAGATCTGCCCAGAGTTTTTAAGACCCTGGATGCTGTAGGCGTGTCTTGATTGACACGACTCTGCAGCATCACGTGAACATCGGGGTTGGTGGCAGCCCGGGGTGGTGGTCCCGCTTTTCAAGAAGGGGGACCAGAGGGTGTGTTCTAACTATTGTGGGATCACACTCCTCAGCCTTCCCGGTGAGGTCTATTCAGGGGTTCTGGAGAGGAGGATCCGCTGGCTAGTCAAAACTCGGATTCAGGAGGAGCAGTCTGGTTTTGTCGTCAGTTTGCCAAATGAGGTGGCATCTGGTTAAGATGCCTGCCGGACACCTCCCTGGGGAGGTGTTCAGGGCACGTCAAACCGGTAGGAGGCTTCGGGGAAGACCCAGGACACGCTGGAGAGACTATGTCTCTCAGCTGGCCTGGGAACGCCTTGGCATCCGCCGGGAAGAGCTGGACGAAGGGGCCGGGGAGAGGGACGTCTGGGCTTCCCTGCTTAGGCTGCTGCCCCCGCGACCCGACCTCGGATAAGCAAAAGAAAATGGATGGATGGATGTTTTACAACAATGAAAATCGATACCACTTGAAGAAAAATAGTACAGTTGAACACACTGTATTAATATTTACTATTGTTAGAATCATTAAGCACAAACCTGGTACTGACTGAACACTTTTTTGTTACTAAAACAAATGATTACATACATTTATAAATAATATAATGAATTAATTAAAAATAAAAACACAATTAAACATTTTCTTAATAGATTCATTTAATGTACTGTATTAAAAATCAGTACACTCCTCTCTATGGAGGCCAACGTTGACCGGAAACAAGTTCAACTTACTGCTGGCAATGGGAACCAGGCTCCTGCTTCGATTGTACAAGGACCGAATGGCACGTAGTAGCGGACCATCAATCCCGTACTCCCGGAGCACCCCCCACAGGACACCACGGGGAACACGGTTGAATGCCTTTTCCAAGTCTACAAAGCACATGTAGACCGGTTGGGAAAACTCCCACATACCCCCCAGTACCCTTGCAAAGGTGTAGAGCTGGTCCAGTGTTCCGCGACCGGGACGAAAAAAAACATTGCAACTCCTGTAACCGAGGTTCTTCTAACGGTCGTACCCTCCTCTCCAGCACCCTGGAGTAGACTTTCGAAGGGAGGCTGAGGAGTGTGATCCCCCTATAGTCGGAACACACCCTCTTGTCACCCCTTATAAAAATGGGGACCACCACCCAGGTCTGCCAGTCCAGAGGTACTGTTCCCGGCTTCCATGCAATGTTGAAGAGGCGTGTCAACCAAGACAGTCCTCCAACATCCAGA